>JASCZW010000591.1:0-121187 GCA_034211315.2 Aedes japonicus
TTTCACCAAAATAATTTGCCGCCTTGCATTAGATGTCTCGAATCAATAATGCTGGAATTTTTAAATCTGAATGGGGTTTAATACCCACCTCTAAAAAGTCACTATCTCTATTATATCTGTTCAGGAAAAAGGGTAACAAAGTTTCTATTCCCCGTTTTTTGACATCATTGGCTCGAATGCATGGTACCAACTCCAATAATGGCGTTTATGATGTCAACCACCCAAAACTTAAACACATCTCTGTATGTATTAATTTTGAGGGAAACTTGTTTAACGTTTAGTTAAATGCTTCATTGCATTGACTTTGACTTATTTGCCGAGGAAGTAACACTACTGAGCGATATCTTTATTGTACATGGTGGGGCCGTCTTCAATGGTCTACTTGCTCCATTGCCTTCTTCGTATTTTGTTTCCAGCTTGTAGGATGCAGTAAATACATTAAAGTCTTGAGAACATCAACGCTGGAAATCATAATGAGATAAACTGAACTTGATACTCTAAAGTGAAAGCAAAAATGACCGCATATACTTTATTGCCAGGCTGCATTTACGAAAAAAGTGATGACGCAGATCAGCACCACAGCTGAGCAGATATGTATCGAAAGAAATGAAATGCCTCAAGATTCTGGCAACGCCAGACAAATTCTTTGTGGTCGGCAGGGGCAACGCTTCCCCGAAGTTCTGGATGGTGCGTTTGTCGAAATTGTTGGACTTCGGCATCAAAAGCAATTTCCGCCGGAACCTTCGTTCGGCTCTGCTCTACGATTCTTACGATGATAGACACAATTCGTTCAAGCCAGTCATGATGTGGTATCTTCTGGCAATTTACGCAATTGATTGTGACCGTTTTTATTTGCCGTGGTATTTTTATAGAACAAAATAAAATGAATAACAAAGTCTACGATGGGGAGGGGGTTTGAAAGTGTCAAATTTCGGTCTACGTGGTTTATGAACAGTCTATTTGGTGATCTTTTTAATTTGAGTCTTTGGCCTTCACGGTAACGAAAGACCTCATGTACTGCCATGTTCGGAGAAAAAAGGCACTGGGTATCAGTCACTCAATAACGATATTTGTAATAAAAAATCTGCAGCGGTACCCGCGTGAAGATATGGCAAAATGTGCTGCTCTCGAATCGCACGCTCATCGAATCAGATGCAATACATTTCAATATATATCAATTCGTCTTAGTTGATGCCTTGCATTGTGGCAGAGATATACGGTTGAAGAGGAAAAAACTCATTTTTGAAATAAAAATTTGAGAAGATTTTGTAAATCGAGCCAGAGAGCTTTTTTACGAATTGTCTGGGCCATCCCATGTGTTATACATAATATTGCACAAATTTTTTCAACAGTACTTGTGCGTTAAGTGCGTTGAAAAAGTTTATTTTATGACGCAATATAAGTCATGATTTTGATCTGAAACCACTATTTAAAAATACGATCGTTGAAATAAAACGCTAAAATGGTTGTTTGAGAAAAAGTTTCAGGCGTATTCTGCGAAGGATTTAATAACTTTGTGATACGGCAAGTGCGTTGCTGGTCATTCCTTTCATATCTCTCCCTTGGGCTGCACTTCAGATGTTCTGCCGTATAGCCAGGGCATAACAAAGTGCCTGATCAATTGGTCGTATCTATTCGTCTTATACCTTTTGATATTCTGCGTACTGTAAAGCGAAAACGACCTGATTGGCCAATCAGTGGAAATTTATCGCAGCCGGTTGGCATTACCTGAGGCGAGATATTCTGCCAATCAGTTGATCAGCATCTTTGCCAGATATGACCCATTATTGGAGATTATGCGGCAGAGTTCCATCGCCCTTCGTCGAAAAGCCATCAGCTGCTTCCAGAAAATCGCACCGTGATCGCTGGGCAGATAGAGTATGGAAGCCCGTACCGCTCTGCCAGGCCTCATTGGTGGTGAATACCTACATCCAATTAAGATTAATTTTGGCATCCTTTAATTTTTAATTTTAACTTCGCCTTTTGCATCCGAATACGTTGAAATAATGCGTTTTAGAAAGGTATTACATCGCTGTGCTTCGATACTTTTCTACTGGCTTTTGAATTCCAAATGTTTGAAAGATTAGATCTTTCTGACATTATTCACCACTTAATACCACTCCTTTACGTCTTAACCGTGCTGGCAACGCGATACCAAATCCCGTAATGTCGTCAGCCATCGTGACTTGAAGGGCTGGAGAAAACCATTTTTGAACCTCTTCAGCTTGCAGTCCAGTCTATTATTACCAATCGTTTGCCGTTTGAAACTTCTTGCGTCTTGCCTTTCATCTTCTTATCCGGAAGTTCAAGACATACCGCCTCTTTGCGAAAGCTGGCGGTTTACCGATCTGGTGCAATCCGCCCTTCTCGCACTGGCTCATCATCGCTTTACGCAACAGTGTACGTTTCGCGCTAATAATCGTACCCAACTTCGGGCTTTGCTTTTAACGATGGCTTCGGTTTCTCTCGTAAATTTGAGACTTCTGAACATTAAACGGCCCGTAATCGGCTCCAGTTTTGGTATTCTGCGAAAGGCGCACTCAAATACGCTTTTGACACATCTCGAACGACCATTTTGTTGACCTGATATTTTTTCGGATGCCGGCATTCAGCATTCTGGGCGCGCAATGCCAGACAACATGAAATTCGTAATTCCCGCTCTTTTTGCGACCAGTCACTTATTCTCGGCCCGACATTTTTCCGCATGCATGCTGTTCTTGCCGATAAGCAATTTTGAAACTTTTGCACCTGATGAATCTTTGAAGGCGTAAACATGCATTGAACTATCTACACCAAAATTTCAATAGTGTTGTTGCTCGGATGCGTAATATCAAAAAATGTAAAGGGACAGAGATTGATGAATATGACAACATTTTTCTAATATAAATTGAAAAAAATTAAGCCGTCTCATTAATTCGCTTTGCTGCTTATCTTGACGAATACGCATGTTGTCTACAATGTGCGGGCGCCTTTGATGTCTGTGCACTATTAACTCCTTTAAATGTTCCACCAGCTCAGCCCTCCGTTGTTTTCTTCTTGGAAGCGGCTACTGGCAATTTTCTGAGTTAATTTTAACGTAACATTGGTACCAAACAAATGTAATAGTATAACCATGGAGCGGTTGCAGTCAATGCTCTCAGGCATGCTTGCGATTTAACCAGCAGTAAATACACTCGATTTTGCATTTTTCGATAAACTGTGACAGCTGCGGGTTTTCACGAAAGGTCTTCCTAAGATTGTAGGAAAAAACGTCGAATGACAAGATTGGATGAAGAGAGGAAGACAAAATGAATGGATAAAATGTCGAAAGAATGATAACGAATGAGCAAAGAAGGAACCCAAGAATTGATCTCACGTCTTTTTCGGCGACGTATCTGATTTTTTGTGACAAAGGGGGAAGTAAGTTGGGCATGAATTTCTCTAAAACTCTTGTACCCCCATGGAATGCCAACTCGTGTCATGTTTGGATGCTGCTCATTTTCTCTGTTGGTAGCCTAGTTTGCGTAAAAGTGCTAAAGAGATTCGGAGATTTAACGTTTTGGTGCCCTCTTTATTCAGATGCATCTGTTTATCGAGTATTCTAATAATTAGGAAATTCCGAATAGACAAACGCTCGCGAAGAACAAAGCGAGAAAACATGAACTGAAAATGCCAGAGTCGTACAGGTCTTGCTGGGCGTCCAGTCATTCTTGCTGAGCTGAGCTTCGGTATTATCGTCTTGGGGCCGGTATATCGACCGGAAAAAGTAAAGAGGTTTGTATGCCAATTTTTGTTCAATATTACCGCTAATCAGGAATTCGAGCAGTTGATCTGCAGGGTAACGACGACGCCTTCACTTACGAAATAATCGAGCGAAACATTTTTCCGAAAGTAAAAGAAAGAATCTCATTCGTTGCGTGAAACCTTACAAATTCCAATTTTATTTTCCTTTTTTTTCAGGCTCGATTTCATTTTACGATCTCTTTACTTCTTCCGTTTACAGTAAACGGAATTTAACATGGTACTGAGATAGAAAATGAAATTTCTTTCGAACACGATGCCGACCTTTTAGCTGTAGATTGTCATTGACGCGTCCTTCTCGTTTTGTTAGTATTCAGTTTGTTCGTTACTAGTTATGTTTTCAGCCAGCCAAGTACGCTAATTGAACGGCAACGTTTGAAATGGAAATATCTTCCCATCATCACGGTGTCCTGCGGTAGACAGCGATCTCGCCAGCACCGCCTAGATTTATTCTTGAGCTGTTGGATGCAGCATCCTTAACTTCTCCCAACTGTGGAGGCAGACTCGTTTCGATCGTCCGCTATACTGTGGTAGTCCCAGCCTTCCGCTCTCTTGGTCTTTCTGCGCACTAGAGTGTGCACTTCGGGTTTTCGTCGTGGTGTTGCTTCCGTCTGCCAATAACCTCACGTCCATCCGTCAGAACGCCCCTCATACTTATCCCACACATTTCGGTTCGTGGAACGAAACCATCTCGTAGTGTTAAGTTCTGCAGAACTTCTACGTTTCTTGTGTATATCCGGACGACGTTCTCTACTGCGTCGTTAATGGTCTGTTGATATTGTTCAGCGGTCCTCAAGAGAGCTAGGCAAGAGCTCACCCTCATCCGGCAGGTATTCATGGATATTCTTGGATTCTTAGAGACATAAAGCTATTGTATTATTGATGATCTTAAGTAAATGTTGCTCGGCCTTCTCCTTCTTAATTTCGGAAAATCCATGAGATGATAAGTTGTTCAGTGTTGTCTATAGCACTGTTTCTGGGAGCTTGGTATTATTGTGGTCTGGTGAATTTAGGATATGTGTTTTGTTGAAGATAAACATTTCTTCAAGTTCCCTTTTTTTTCAATATCTTCATCTAAATTTTTGGAGTCCAATATTCAACTTTGCCGCCTATACTGTATTTCCTTTCTTCCTAGGGGGTGACATTGGCTGATTCTCCTGGCGTCTGGTGTGCTTTGATGCTGTATTCTGTCCTGATGTTCCAGTAATATAAACATTCAGTGCAGCTAGAAATGTAAAGACTTTTTCATTTTCTAGCTATCTCAGAGATTTTTCTACTTAGTTTTCCATCATGGTAAACTTAAGCTAACTGCTCACACTTCACTCTCACTGTTGCATTGTTCGGTAATCACGGTAATCAAATGAGCGATTTTGCTCCAGACTTTGGGGAATAAGTTTAATTGTTTGCGAAAAATTATAACACACTAGTTTTCCTTACACCAAACGCAACGCATTTGTGTCAATCTCGACGTAAGCTCCTTCAGACTACGAAGATTATGATTCCACTATACACAAGGAACATCATTTTGAACTAGTCATAATCACAAAGTGTTTCTGGCACGCCCGCTCTGGGAGAATCATTGCGGTAGGTATAAATAGTTATTTCGGTAGTGCTGTAAATAACCAATTCTTTTATTGATAACTGGTTTCAGAAACTGAATTTTAACATGTTTTTTTAATGTCCTACGATGCATCTGTATTATTCATTAACCCCACAACTTTGTACAACAGTTCATTGCCCAAATTGTAATAATCAAAGCGATATTCACTATGATATTTCAATGATATTTAAGTTAGAATATCGACTGAATAACGAAATGAATATATGATCTTACGTCTATATACACTGTAACACACACTGGCACAAGTACTCGAGGACAACAATCATTCATCATACATCGTGTTTTAAAATCAGCTTTTGAAACGAGTGCATCAATTTGCTTTTGCTATATTGCTATGGGTACCAATGGATAGTAACAAAAAGGCTTATCTTTCGATTAACTCTCGTATTTTATCACTTGATCCAAAAGTAGTGAAGCGCCGTTGGAAACTCGAAATTCGCGTGTGTTTTACTCCAAATTCTGCTCCGAATTTGAATCAAATATTTAACCTCCAATTTGATTCCGGAACGGAATCCAAGCTCGACTCAAATACGGCTGCAAATTTGATTCTTAAGATCAAATTCCAATCTTTTGACTCAAATTTGAACTTCGAATTGAATTAAGAATTCAACTCAAAATTACCTCTTTGATTTCATCCTAGAATTAGACCTCAAAATTTGAATCGAACCAAAGTAACTATGTAACTATGATAATTAATTTCAACTTTAACTTCGAATTCAAATCCGGATTCAACTTCAAATTCTACTACAAACTGGAATTCAAATTCGCTACAAGTTCAACTCTGGAATCGGCTCAAAATTCGGTTCCAAATTCCACTTAAAATTTTAACTATAAACTATACTGTCGTTATACGCATAACAGCCCCTATAGGATCCCGTATATACATAGGACAATTATGCTTATAACCGCAGTGTACAAGGGATTTAAATTATGCTTATGGGATAGTTATGCTTATAACCGCAGTATACAAGGGATTTAAAATACGACTCCAAACTTGATTCGAAGTTCGACTACGACTTCGGCCCTGAACTTGTCTCGAAATTGGACTCGAATTTCGACTCTAAATTTGACTCAAAATGGACACCAAATTGGCGCATTGGATTTAAAATTCAAGTCATTTGAAGACTCAGAAATAAACGCAGAACTTGATTTCTAATTCGAGTCCGAGTTCTTGACTCGATTTCGAAGACGACTCTAAATTTAACTCCACGGTGGATTCCAAATTTGACGCAAACTACGAAGAATGCAAATCATAATTTGCTCCTAATTCGACTCAGCATTGCAGTCCGAGTTCGACTATGATTTCGATCCAACCAAATCTAATGAATTAAATAAATTCTGAATTCGATTTCAACTCAAGTAACGCAAGCCTAAGTAAATTTCAAGTATATATGACTTTTCATTCGACTTCCAATTCGACTCCACATTCCACATAATTCGACGAAAATACGACTTAATTGGCTTAAGACTCGACTTTGAGATCGATTCATAATTACACTCTTAATTCGGCATAGAATTCGATTCCGAGTTCGACTAAGAGTTCGACCTAGAATCAAACTAAGGATTCCATTCGAACCCAAGTATTATACGATACTCAACTATGCATTTTGGACTCTTAGTTCGACTTAAAATTCAACTCACAATTCGACTCCATATTCGACACTAAATTCGACCAGCATATTTCATAATTGGAATGAACTCACCAAGTTCTACAATTAGATTAAATTTAACTTTTTCGTTTTCGTTTGAAAAATTTGTGAGCTGTAGACCCGAAAGCGTTCTTTTAATAATTGACTACGACTTCGCCTCTGAACTTGTTTCGAAATTTGAACTCTAAATTTGACTCAAAATGGACAGTAAATTGGCGCATTGGATTTAAAATTCAAGTCATTTCAAGACTCAGAATTAAACTCAGAACTAGATTTGTAATTTGATTTCGAATACTCCCGAGTTCTTGACTTGACTTCGAAGACGACTCTAAATTTGACTCCAAGGTCGATTCCTAATTTGACTCAAACTTCGATTTCAAGAATTCAATTCATAATTTGCTCCTTAATTCGACTGAGATTTGGACTGTTGAGATCGACTATGATTTCGATCTAACCAAATCTAATCTAACGAATAAAACAAACTCTGAATTCGATTTGAACTCAAGTAACACAAGTCCAAGTAAATTTCAAGTTTCTATTATACTCTTAATTCCACTTCCAATTCGACTTCAAATTCGAATTCGAATCAAATATTCAACCTCCAATTTGATTCCGGAATGGAATCCAAACTCGACTCCAAATACAGCTTCAAATTTGATTCTTAAGTCGATTCCGATCTTTGGACTCAAGATTAGACTTCGAATAGAATTAAGAATCCAACTGATAATTACCTCCTTGATTTCATCCTACAATTAGACTCACATTTTGAATCGAACCCAAGTAACGCATGATAATCAATTTCAAGTTTGACTCCAAATTCAAATCCGGATTCAACTTTAAATTCTACTACAAACTCGTATTCAAATTCGCTCTAAATTCAACTTCAAATTTTACTCTGAAATCGACTCAAAATTCGGTTTCCAAGTTCCATTGAAAATTTAACTACAAAACTATATTAGGAATTTAAATCCTAATTTGACTTCAAATACGACTCCAAACTTGAATCGACATTCGAATGCATTTTTGGCTCTGAACTTGTCTCGAAATTTGACTCAAAATTCGACTCCAAATTAGACTCAAAATGGACACCAAATTGGCGCAGTTCTTGACTGATTCAAAGGTCGAGTCCTAAATTGATTCAAACTTCAATTTCGAAGAATTAAATTCATGATTTGCTCACTAATTCGACTCAGAATTGAACTCGAGTTCGACTGTGATTTCGATCTAACCAAACCTAATCTAACGAATAAAACAAACTCTGAATTCGATTTGAACTCACGTAACTCAAGTCCAAGTGAATTTCAAGTTTGTATTAGACTCTTAATTCGACTTCCAATTCGATTCCTAATTCGGCAAAAAGTTCAACTCCAAATACGATTACGACGAAATTCGACGGATATACGACTAAATATGACTCAAAATTTAACTCTAAAATCGAATCTAAATTTGACTCAAGAGTCGACTTTGAAATCGATTCATAATTACACTCTTAATTCCGCATAGAATTCGAGTTCGACTAAGATTTCGACCTTGAATTAAGCTAAGGATTCCATTCGAACCCAAGTATCATACGATACTCAACTATGCATTTTTGACTCTTAGTTCGACTTATAATTCAACTCAAAATTCGACTCCATATTCGACACTAAATTCGACCAGCATATTTCATAATTGGAATGAACTCACCAAGTTCCAATATTAGATTAAATTTAACTTTTTCGTTTTTGTTTGAAAAATGTGTGAGCTGTAGACCCGAAAGCGTTCTTTTAATAATTGACTACGACTTCGCCTCTGAACTTGTTTCGAAATTTGAACTCTAAATTTGACTCAAAATGGACACTAAATAAGCGTATTGGATTTAAAATTCAAGTCATTTCAAGACTTGATTTGTAATTTGATTTCGAATTCAACTCCCGAGTTCTTGACTAGACTTCGAAGACGACTCTAAATTTGACTCCAAGGTCGATTCCTAATTTGACTAAATCTTCGATTTCTGAAGAATTCAATTCATAATTTGCTCCTAATTCGACTGAGATTTGGACTGTTCGACTATGATTTCGATCTAACCAAATCATGCGAAACAAAAAATTCTGAATTGATTTGATCTCAAGTAACACAAGTCCAAGTAAATTTCAAGTTTCTATTATACTCTTAATTCCGATTCCAATTCTGACTCCCTAATTCTTGTCTAATCTAATCTCTCACTAACGCAGCCAATTCTTGAAAGCATCCTGAAAATGATGGTTTCTTGAATACTTCATTTTTCTTGTAATCAGCCAGGCCAACTGCGAAGTATAGCTGTAGAGAGGATTCAAGAAGTCGAGCGCATTTCTGAAAGATCTAAAATCGCTCTACTACTTTGAATCAAGGGAAGGAAGAAAGCGTGGACCTCCCGTACCAAACGCTTCCATGTAGAGTTAAACAGTGTGATAATTTGTACTTTATTGTTGGGAGCATAGATGCTATAAAAAGTAGTTTGTGCTCCATTAGCCTGTGGGTGAAGTTTTAGCTCAAAAGTATTAGTGCCTTATCTCGTTCTCAATTCGACCCCTAATTCAGCAAAAAATTCAACTCCAAATACGATTCCGAATTTGACTCCAAATTCGACGGAGAAATACGACGAAATATGACTCCAAATTCCAAAGCCGAATCCAAATTTGACTCAAGAGTCGACTTTGAAATCGATTCATAATTACACTCTTAATTCTGCATAGAATTCGACTCCGAATTCGACTAAGATTTCGACCTAAAATCAAACCAAAGATTCGATTCGTACCCAAGTATCATATGATACTCAACCATGAGCTCGATTCGGTTCTGAATTTTAAATTCGGATTTGACTATTAGTTCGACTTCAAATTCAACTAAAATTCAACTCCAAATTCAACTCTGAATTCTTCTTTAAATTCGACCAACATATGTAATAATTGGAATGAACTCACCAAGATCTACTATTCGATTAAATTTAACTTTTTCGTTTTCTTTTGAAAAATTTGTAAACTGTAGACCCAAAAGCGTTCTTTTAGTAATTGAAAAAGAATATCTCTAAAACCTTTCGGAACATGATTGACCCTAGCCTGTGCGATTTGAGAAATAAAATAATTATATTTATTTAACTACTTACTAGTTTTTACAGTTTGAATGGGTGGCCAAGTTAAACTTTTGATCACGAAATGCTCTGCAGATTAACAAAGGCGAGAGAAGTTGTCCAGAAGGTATTTTTCCAGGATGCTTGAAGAAATCACTGGATCGCGCAGTACCACGAAATTCCGCTAGTATGAAGTCTGGTTCAAAGCCACGGATGGAATAAATCGTAGAATTAAGACACAGTTCTGAAGAAAATGCCACCAGAATAACAACGATCACCGGTACAACTCAAAACCCCCAAATTATTGACTTATTATTCGACGAAGAAAGCCCTCCAGTACTGTAGTTATATCACACGTGAATTTCCACTTGCATTCCGTCAAACCGTGCCGGAATACTCATCCCTCTAGACGACAGATAGACAGTCACGACAAAAAAAAAACAGCCCGAAATAAATACCCGGCACTCAACCCACAAGAGTTCAACAAACCTTTATTATTCTTGTTCCTATTTTGCATCGGCTGCAATTTTCGCTGTGCCGCTATTGATGTCCTGCTGCTGTTGTTGATGATTGGTATGCTATATAATCCAAGTAGGCTGTTTTCCGCTATTCGCTACTATTTGCCGTTCTCACCTACATTTGTGTTTGTGTGCTTTCCACTAGGACACGAATCCTGCCCATTGAGCTGCTGCTATTGTATCCTCTTTTCTGGCACACGTACCACACATACACTGAATCACTGCTGCAGCGGTAATACAACAAACGAAAACTCGAAAAAGTCGGTGAATAATCCTAATTAATACCACAACTTTTCTTCTCAACAATCTTCATTCGCACATATTTTCTTCCCTTTTTTTGACACTCTTTCGATTCAATATTTCCACTTAACTTTTAACTTATTTTCTGTTATATTTATTCTTATATTTCCTTACAGTACAAAACTGATTATCACTGCATGTTTATTTATTTTAATTTATTTTCTTCCCTAAAAAACTGAAAAACAAAAGAAAACGCTTTAACTTTCAAGCTGACATCACGACGAATTTCCAATCAATTTTTCACATTTTGACGAGGGTGGAAAAGCGCTATGCCAAAATATAAGCAGTAGGGTGTGTTTGAGAGTGGTGAAGAATGGATACACTGTGTGCAGGGTTGCTCCCCTGAGCCGCCGCTCCTTTCCGCTGGCTTACTTCCCTATACAGGATCGTTGATAGGAAAAGGCAGGAAAATCGAAACCTTCCCGTTTTCCACCCCAGGAATATTATTTCCACCGTACCCTCGCTTGTCGAATATTTACCACAACTCCACTCACACAATACACACCTCACCAATACACTCACCCGCGCTCGGAAGGATATTCGTTCTTCACTGAAGTGGACGACTTTACACTACGATTTCCTGACCAAATGTTTTGCACTATCTTCACGCAAATGATCCTATTCCGGATCTAAACACTTTCAAACTTTAGAATTGCACATTGGAAACCGAAGTCTCTTTTGGTGTTCAAACAAAAAGGAGCAACTTAGCCACACACCAAAAGGGGGCTCGTCTAAAGGAAAGCTAGTCCACTAAGATGAAAAACAAAAAAAAACACTCCAATCTTCTGAGCCTCGTTTCTTCCCATCTTCCTACACTGCAATCCAAGTCTTGGAACCAGCACGGTTTTGTTGTTTTTTTTTTTTTTGATTCCGTCCCGTGTGCTATTAAAAATGAAGGAACCAGTTTTTTCACCTTTTCTATTCACCGTTCACAAAGCGACCCTTTTCTGCCGATTCGGGTGATCCCCATCTATACCGCATCCATGACTCTTTACTATTATCACTCACCCGCAGAGAGAAGCTGATGTGGGGAGCAGCAAAACGCACTGTATTGTAGAAAAAGGCGCATCCGACCGCGCGAGGTCACATCGATGTTCACTGAAACACACTCTTTTCTCGACTGAAAGGAAGATCCGATCCGCCGCCATCCGCAAATCAAAGGCCCCAACCAACAAACGAACGACACACCACGACACACGGGCCAGCGGGAGAACAACGGCAAATCGATGGTGTTGGTTTTGTTGTTGCACCTTCTATGCGGCTAGGCAATTTGCTTGTTATGCTCACGAAATGATGCTGCTGACGGTGAGAGCTCGCGTGCGAGCAGCGGAACAAACCGGACCGTTGTGTTGGTGCTATGTTGACGAACGAAGAATCTCTCGTAGCATAATAACTATAGTCACTAGATTCATAGTCTGGCGGATACAACAACGGGAGCCAATCTGAACTGTCAGTTGGCGGAGCCAATCGAGCAAATCTCGAGTAATTTATGTTAAGGGCCTAAAAGCCATCTGTAAACAATAACTTTCAATGTTGATTTCTCACGAATTACGAGAATCCCACCATATCCTGCTACTCCTTATGGTAGAACTAACATTCTTCTACCAAATGCTGCTTTCATTTCACGAGAGTAATTTGAGATTCAAGAGAAAACGATATTGAAAGTCATTGTTTACAAATGGCTTTTAGGCGCTTAACATGAATTACTCGAGATATGCTCGATTGGCTCCGCCAAGTGACAGTTCAAATTGGCTCCCGTCATTGTATCCGCCAGACTATGAATCTAGTGACTATAATAATAACACGTGCAGTGCGGCAACGTTGCTTTGTTTATTTCATGCTGTGAGAACCCATACATTCAGGAATGGCGGAAAAATAAGCTGACCTTCGGATTTTGCTCGATCCTTGCGCCAAGTGCCTCATCGGCAAAAGAAAGCTTTAGAAACAAAAATAGGGTGATAGTGATGTTGCGCAGAGAGATAAAATTACTCAATCTTCAACTGCACCTTTACGAGAGGCTGGATAGTCATTAAGAAAATGGATATAGGGTAAAAGGATGTAATGTTAGCCTAGCTCCTTCATTCGGCCTATGTACCAAATGTGTCATTAATTTAGCGATAATCAACAAAATCTTGTTGCTATTGGGATGACCGATGTAATCCAATTGAGACAATATTAATCATCTTATAGTTGTTCACTTCCACGTAATTTTCGATTTCTTGAACTTTTGGGGCACCTTGATTTTACTGGTTAAGCTGAACAGATGAACTACATGATCTTCAAGTGATCCAAATTAGGCTTAATTGAATCGATAAAGCAAGTAATGCAGTCTGGATGTACAGAAAATAGTTACACGTTACAAACTAACTGTTCACATAGCTAAAATAACAATGATTTTACCAGAAAATCGTAGACCCAATGTTGGGGACATATGTTTATGTATGTTCCCAATTATGGCCTGTTGTATCAAAAACGTAGAAAAAGGTATTTATTGGTAAAATTTCAAGTGGAAATGCATGAATTTGTGGTTGTTTATATTCAAGTGGCTCATCTCAACATAAATCGAAGAGATAAAACCATTATATAGTGAATTATAATGTTTTGATTATTGAATGGCTGATAAATCAGGTATGAATATCATTTAAGTGTTTTGAGCCAGTTTTACTTTAGTTTGTTTTGTGAAATGTTGTATTAAGTAAATTGAGTACAGCTTCCAATGCCTTAATTCATTAAATTATTTTAAAAAAAAACCGTACAAAGACTGCATTTAGTAATAAATCCATCGAATGGGACGACGTTGCATCCACGAATAGACCCAATTTGGTGCTTATAGACCGACATTAAATCCACATCCCTCGAAAGTTTATGGCGTTATAAAAATAGTTGTGTAACTTTTAGAGATAAATGCTACCAAATGTCTTATCAAACTAATCATTGCAAGTGTATAATTAGTTGAATCTTGCTAACAGCTTAAAAACTTTATGAGCTATAATGAAAAATGTGATCGATGGTTGCATAATATGTTGAGTCAAGGGACACATACCCTAGTTTATGGCGAGGGGCAATTCACTGCAATTGGTTACTGTATTGAAAATACGTGAGCGAAAAAATACACGAAAATTTGTTAATACACGATGCAGAAGAGAGATGCAATAAAAGTTCACAAATCGAAAAAATAAATACAAATCTTCGCTCGGATAAAAATAACCATACAATTACAATACAATAATATAAAATAACCCGAGGGGCACGCAGAGCATTCTACTGAGTGCGTCGTATTGAAAATACGTCCGGATTTATCTCGATTTACAGAGTATTTACAAACACTTTAGAATATTTAAAGTAATCAAAAGTATTTTAAAGGACTCAAAGAAACCAAAAGTATTTGAAAAATATATAAGCTACTCAAAGAGTATTTGAATTGTACTTAAAGTTCTGAAAAGTATTTTATGAGTATTTTGAGTGCCTGAAAGTACTTAATGAGATTTAAAAGGACTCACATATATTTAAAATACTTGAGTGTTTTAAGAGTTCTACACTCTCGTTCCATTCTACTCAATAATTGAGTGGAATTGTATTCCTTTCTCTTTTACTCACACGTAAATGTTACTTAATGCTCTCATCTAATTTTCCGTTAGAAAAAAAAGGACAATACCAATGAAAGAGAGGGTGTTTCGAACGTGTTCTTAATCAATGTTCTAGGTTCTACCTACCCGCTATTATCAACAATCAATATGCAACTAGCGATTTGAAATTGGTTCACTGTTATACACCTTGTTATACATATTTGCGCCTTTGTTTTGATTTGCTGTGTTATTTTGACAGAATATTTGAGAGTGTGTTCGTGTGAGTTCATTATTAGGGGCGCATTATTGAGCTTGGGACCGAGCTTGGGACCGATGTGCTAGTACTGACTGAGCGAAGAAAAAAATCGTATTTGTATGGGACCTACTGGTCTTAGAGTTAGTCTATGCTATTATTAGGACTACTTATATTGAGTTGAAATGGTATTGGGTCAAAACCGAGGTCAACAGAGAAACCTTATTAGATGTGGTAAATGTAATATTGGACACAACCATCTTGAGTTCTGTCAATGCAGTGCATTTTTCAAGTTATGAATTTTAAATAAATAAATTCTCGCTAAACTAGACCAATTTGGAATAGAAATCATAATAGAAAAACTGAGTGGTTTTCTGTACAAATGATTGGTCTTATAATAGTGTGTTGTGTGTTTGATATTTGAAGTAATTAAAATGTGCTCACTTGTACTCGAGGTATTTGAACTGTAATCCAATATATTTATTTGTTATTTAGGATGTAAATTGTAGTCTAAATATATTTAAGGGGATTTTAAATACTTTACATATACTAAATGGTACACGAGGTACTGATTTGGATTTTTTAGGTATTTAAAATAATTGAAAAGTGTTTAAAATGTATTTTATGGTACTCAAAGCATGTCTTTGTAATAAGAATTTTTTTGAGTATCGAAATCTGCAGTTGTTATCAAAATAATCGATCAGTACTTAAAAGTTTTTAAATTAATCTTCTGTATTAAAAATGTATTTAACTGTACTTGTAGTATTCAAATTTTAATAAAAATGTATTTCATTGCACTCAAGGTATATAATTGTAATAAAGGTATTTTTAAAGTCTCAAGTGGGTATTTTGACGTACTCAAAGTATAATAAACCGTATTAAACGCGTATTTTAAATACTGTCAAAAAGTTTGTGATGTACTCAAATGTTCTTGCGTGCCCCTCGAAATAACCTTTAAATCTATTTCCGACCATAAATCTTATTGTTCGTGAATCAGATAAATGAAAAATAAATATTGTAATCACAACAGATCTACAATTCACTCTATATGTTAGGATTTTCAACAATTGTGAAACAATACAATTAATAGTAATTGACTCAAATTTGTTAGGGAAAAAACGATTTTTTTCTATAGTTCAGATACATAACAACCCCCCTTTTCCTTTTGTCGATGTCTTAATTTACATTAGATTCTATTGTGGGAATAATAATTTCTATTGCCATCTTATTGTTGTGAACAATGCTTTTAATTGTACACACTATAGATTCTATTATATGGTTAATTATACATTCACAATTTAATTGTAAACATACGAGAATTTTTCATTCGGGCGGTGTATTACCAACACTTACACCAATACTGAACATTGCACCCGAATTCTTGATTAACCTAAATATTTGATAACATAGTGGTAATACAGCATGTGAACAAAATGCGTAACCTCATATGTATTCCAATCTGAGTTCAAATTAATGCATTTTATTATAGAGAAATCCAGTTTGGAAAAAAAGAAGACTTAGAGAGGTGTAGTTTCTGGAATGTCTCAACCATTTAAAAAAGCATCCTAATAATTTAAAAAATAATTTAATTAAAAACTGCATGTTGTACGATGTAGGAAAATTTACACACCATAGGATAGAAATATTTCCAGGAAATAAAATTTATGTTTGATAATTATTTTGATCGAAAAGCTCTTAAAATGTTCCTATATCGTACATCAAGCGTTTCGCAATTTTTTTTTTAATTTCTATACACGTCTGCCGGAATATGTTAAATACTAAACCACATAAGATATGGGAGAATACAAAGAAAAACTATGTCAGTGTATCCTAGAGGGTTTGAGCTGTTTAGTGGAATACCTGTAACTAGAAATTAGAAGAAAAATTAGTAACTTCCATTTAATTACAACTACCTTTGCTTATCTTCGACAGATACGCGTATTTCGTCTACAATGTGCAGACTTCTTCAGTGTCTCGTGCTAATAACTCGACTTTCGAGAAGTCGAGTTATTAGTACGAGACACTGAAGAAGTCTGCACATTGTAGACGAAATACGCGTATCTGTCGAAGATAAGCAAAGGTAGTTAGAATTAAATGGAAGTTACTAATTTTTCTTCTAATTTCTAGTTATGTCAGTGTAAATAGAAGTATCTAAAATTGGATCAGAATTGAGAATAATGACGTAGAAGTTCCATATGTTTTCATTAGTCCTATTTAACTGTATTTCAAGTTTTATCCGATCTGTTGATTCTACTAGCTTGCCTGAAAAGTCCCTTTACTATCAAACACGAAAACTTTTTTTTTTTTGACATATTCGGTTTTATTTCTCAACATACTCTCCTTTTAGGTTGCTACAGCGAGTCCAGCAATTTGCTTGTTCTTATTTATCTCATCCAAATAACATACGTAACATAAGTCCTGGGAAAAATTCAAAAGCATGGTACTTGAAATCAAACAATAGGATTTTAAAATGCTCTTCAGGGAATTTTATTCTATTAATAAATTGTTGAAAAATATATTTACAGTACGCTCAATGGACCATTATCTTGGATTTTACGCAGTGTACGGCGAACATGTTGAATCAGGTTTTGGACGGTGTCTATGTCTATTTCTTTCATCTTCCGCTTGATTCGATTAACCAATTGTTGCTCATTGTTCGCTTCCCAGCCATTGTCGTACACCAAACGTTTGAGAACACTCCAAAAAATTTCAATTGGGCGAGCCTGAGGCACGTTAGGTGGATTGTCCTTTTTCGGTACAAATGGTATGTTTTGCTCAGTTAGCCAATCTAATGTTTTTTTTTCGCGTATTGACAGCTTGCAAGATCCGGCCAAAACATGATTTCGTCATCAGCGTGATATTTGTTGATGAATTGCTTCAATTTCGGCAAGCATTGGCTGATATACACGTCAGAGTTGACAGCTTTGGCCTTGTTTGGGCTTATCAAAGGCGCCGAGATACCCTTCAATGACATGGCTGCCCACACTAACACCTTTGGCTCATATTTCGATTTGCTGGCATATTTAACATCGTCTGGTGTTGTTTTAATGTTAGCAGTATAGAAACCATCGTTGCCACTCAATTCATGGTGCGAAAACGTGTAGTAAGATTCGTCATCCAAAATTATGCACTTTCCATTTGCAAAATGCTCGTGATGAAGTGCACGGCAGCATTTTGGTATTTTTTCGAGTTGTTGCCGTGTATATTTTGGTGCACGCTGACGTTTCCGATAGATTACGTTATGTTTTCTCAAAATCCGATGGACTGTCATGTTTGAAACCTGAACTTTTCAAGCTAATTTGCGTGTTGATTGGCCAACGTTGTTTTCAGCGCTTGACAGCAGTTTTTTCGTTGTTCTGGCATTCAACTTTTTGGGCAACCACTTTTCTTTTTATTTTCCAGTTCTTTATCATCACGACAATCTTTCAAAACACGGTATATTGTTGATTTTGATATTGGTTCGTCTTTGAACACGCTCAAGATGTCACTTGTACTAAGCCGTCCAAAAAGGTTGGCGACTTGTGCTCGTTAACCCAGCTTGTACGACATTTTTAATGGAAACTACTGCGCAATTTGAGTTTGACAGTTCAGTAGGAACACAGATGAAAGTGAGAAGTACATTGGTTGACATCTGTGTGTTTGTTAATGCTGTCAGAAAGTATTCCCAGGACTTATGTAACACATGTTAGTACTCCTTCGGAAGTCCTTCAAAATAACCATCGGTTTCAGCTATGAGCTCATCATTTGAGTAAAATCGCATACCGGTGAGCCATCTCTTCAGGTTTGGGAACAAATAGAAGTCACTAGGGGCCAAATCTGGCTTCGAAGCACTTTCGCCCGGTGAAACCCACTATTTTGCCTGCTGAGATGACTCCAAGGTGTAGTAATGGATTCAAGTTTCATCCATGGTTATGAATTGGCGCACAAACTCCTTCGGATTGCGTGTAAGCAAACGCTGCACTCATCGTGCGCAGAGTTTCTTCATACTCAAAACGGAATGCATGATGTTGCCAACTCGTTCCATGCCTAAAGCCTTTGCTAGCTCTTTCAATTTCACTTTTGGATCCTCCAATACTATAGCATGGATTTTATCGACGTTCTCTGTTGTAGTGACCTGTGAATTCAGACATAGTCAGGTAGATGAATTGGAGCTCTTTTTTTCCGAACCAAACGAGAAGAAATGGTTACTTCTTCAGGTGCATTCTCCTTTTCCGCAGCTTTTTGGATTCGTGTTCTCTCCAGCGATGTACTTTCTTCGTCTGGGTAACATGGCGCCTTTGGATATAACCGTCTTCATCACTCAGATTACTCTCTCGTACTACAGTAGGACGATCAGGATTGAATCTAGTGTCCCGTTTGCATTTTGACTGTCGCTCGCTTAGAAAGCTAACAGCATTTGCTTCCAGGTTGGTGATTTTCCAAGGACTTTTATCTTCATTGAAAGGTTTATCAATTCCTTGGTAAAGACGAGACGATGGATCGGCTATATTGTCCTGGCCTTTAACGTATTGCACATTGTAATCACATGGGCTTAGCCACAGAGCCCACCCATCTGGTCAGTGCTCTCTTAGTATTTTCACGTGATCGGTTAAAAATGACGGTAACACCCTTTGCATCGTGAGAGCTTCTCGCTGGTTTTGTGCGTACTTCTTCTCTTTTTTTATCAAAGTTTTAGACGCAAAACTAATAATGCGAGGATTTGAACCAGACTTCTCCTGGACCAACACAGCACCCAAAGCATTTGGCGATGCATCTGTATATAGATCAGTATTGTCATGATCGGAGAAATAGCCCAGGGGAACTGTACAATGGATTATTTGATCCTTCAAAATATTGAACGATTTTTATTGTCACTCTCCCCGACTCCATGCTTTGGATCCAGCAAGTGTCCATAGTGGATTCGAGATATCTGCGAAGTTTCGAATATATGGGCTTACATACGACGCTAATCCTAGGAAACTACGTACTTCAGAGGCCGTGGTAGGTCGTTGAAACTTTTGAATAGCGTCAATCTTCGCTGCTTCAATGTGGAAACCGTCTTGGTCCAAGTCGTGTCGGAGAAACGTAATACGTGTTTTATCATATTCACACTTAGAGTTGTTAAGAGTCAAGGTGTTTCCCCTAAATATCTGCAGTAGCTGCACAACAGTTTTATGCAACTCCTCTATCGTCTTGGCATAAATCAAGACGTCGTCTATGTGAAATATTTTATTCTAAATTCTTTTCAGGATCCGTGACATTTTGCGTTGAAAAATTTCTGGAGCACAGTTTACCCCAAACATTAGGCGTGTAAATCTGAACATCCCATTTTCCGCTAAAAATGTCGTCAAATCACGTGATTCGTTACTGAGTTCTAGGTGGTAGTAAGTGCTTTTTAAATCTAGCTTCGTGAAATATTTTGCTCCATGCAATTTGGTCCTCATTTCATCCAGAAGCGGTAGACGAAAGTACTCTCGCTTGATCGCAGTGTTCGGTCCTCGCATATTAACTACTAATCTAAAATCGTTCTTTCCCTTCGACACAGCAGACATGCCGCTTATCCATTGTGGTGCCGTTGTAACCCGTTCAATTATTCTACTGGTTTCCATTTCTGACAAGTGACGTCGAGCACCTTCACGATATGCTGCAGGAATATTGTTATATGCCTGCCAAATAGGTGGGATTGACTTATCGATACTAAATTTCACTTTAACGCCTGAAATTTTAGGGAAAATTTCATTCTCGACCTTTCCACATTCGCAAAGAACCTACAAACAACAGCTTCGAATCATTTGCAGTTGATTTGCCAAGCAGTGACCGTTTCCCTCTTCCCCACCACAAATTCACCTATCACGGAGGTATTAGATCCAGTTACTGCTATCTTTGCTCTAAAGGCAAAATCGATTTTAACAGCAACACTGGAAGCTTAGGCTCCGCAATCCTCTGTTAGTCTCCAAGCTCGATGGGTTCCAACTTGACTAATCCTGATTCATATTATTTCTGTAGGCGGTGCCAGTCTCTTCCTTCCCAGTACATCGTTGGTGGAAAGCGCAGCTTTCTTCATTTTTTAATTTTATAAAACCTAACATAGTGTTTAAAACTATACACACTTGGAACAACGAAGGTAAGATAAATGATATTTTTTGTAAATAAAAATCTTATGCTTCAAAACTAGGCTTCCAGATCGAAAAACTTGCGTTAACAACCGCTTTGTGTGCACGCAACATGGAGGAACTTAGAAAGAAGTTGGAATTTCTGCGTTGATATTTTGATAGATTCGTCGTTTCCATACTGGTATAGGCATGAATAAAAAATAGTAAAAGTATTTTTTTTCTTTTATTTTTGTATTTTATGTATTCATTAAGTACCATGAATACCATGAACCTGTAATTTACCAAACTTTTCAATAATCTATTTGCATAAATGGGGTAATTTTTTACCCATTTTGGGGAAACCTGGCTGTTTTTGCAATGGGTGAATATATACCCATTTTGTGATAAAGACTACTTTTACCCATTAATGGATAAATCAAGTTTACCCATTTAATAGGGAGAGGCGCTTCTAGCGAAAATGGCTGTTTTTTCACCCATTAATGGGTTTTTGCAAACGACCGTGCTTTAGACATGTTGCTAAGGGCACCTCCAATCCTGATGAATATTTTGATCTAAAATTGAACCGTTTCAAAAATTTAGATCTTCTTATTTTAGATCAAAATAAGAAATATTGCACCGCTGATCTATTTACTTTGATCTATATGCAAAAAAGGAAATGGCAACCCGGTCAAACGAAACGTCTTAATTTTTAGTTTGAGCTACTTATATTTCGCTCCAAACCTGAACAAAAAGCAAATTGTGTTTTAAAACTGAATAATGTTAGTTAGAATTCACGCTTCTTTTGAAATATCAATAAACTAAAATTCTATAACATTCTAGCCTTCTTACGTACAATAGATATGACCATGAACAACAGCAACTATAGCTTAAATCAGTCTTTGAAGTCGGGCGATACCATCACTCATGTGAGTCTAGGTGTATAGACCTAGGGATGAGTCCATGGTTACGTAATCTTTGGAGGAAGACACGACCTATACTACCGTGAAACGCATATCAGTGCCATATGAATAGGAAAGTAAGCAAAGATGGGACTGATATGCGTTTCACGGCAGTATACACTAAACAATAACCTCGCTTTTCTTTAAGCTCCGTTCATCCAAGTTCCTGCAACCGTTGGGTCAACCAAATTCCATGGCACGCAGCGACATCCAATGCAACAAGCTCTGCTTCAGTAGACGATAAGGAAACCGTTGGTTGTTTCCTTATCCATCAGCTGACCATGTATCCAAGTGCTCGAAGAACGTACCCCATCCATGAGTGTCTATCAATGAGATCGTTACTTCAATCCGAACATGCTTTCAAATCAGGTTTTCCGTCGTCAGCTCTATAAAACAATCCAGCGTTCCACGTATGTATTTTTAAATGCATTTTAGGTGCACTGAGAACAATATGCCGGAAGCCATTAATGAAATAATTAAGGAAGAAATCAAAACGCACAGAGTAGTAAAAGAAGTAAATGATTTGTTTAGTATTATCTCAACTTAGACATTATAAATCAAGAAATAATCAAAATTCAAAATTCCATTACACTTTTAAAATTAGGAATAGTCAACAACGGTATGCTTAGACCATAAAAAATAGAATTCATGAACCAGATTCTAAGCGATCAGGGCATACCAATCGAACTGTCAGATGAAGCACTCGGGTTCACGAGTTGTACCATAGCTTCTTGACATCATCAGTGTCCCATAGCTCAGTAATTTCGGCATTTTAAAGTTGAACAATCACTACGTATTAAATTAGCGGGGAATCATTATTTTTACGGCAACGACAAACTCTATTTGAAGACCTTATTCAGATTTAGGCAACTCAAGCTTCTGTAATCTCAACAATTTGAATAATGTTTCCATTGACGAATCCAATATAATCTTTAGTCAAAATAAAAATAGTCCAATAATAACGGAAATGAATTCAACAATATATTTGACGACGTGAACAACATGCTCCTTTCAATACATATGGAATTTCCAACAGAAAACTAGTAGGTTCATTCCTAATCAAATGCCAAAATTGCACAATTCAAGCTGAACAATGCAGTAGGTCCTAAGTAACATTGAGAGATTCTCTTCGTCGACTTTCTCTTTGGTTAATAGCTTGTCTATTAAACGATTTGCTGAAGTTTTCGACGTATTGGATCCCTAATCACACTTTATACTACCGTACTGTATGTTGAAAATACTTGAACATGTTTTTACTTAGCCGTAGGAACGCAAAGAGAAAGTCGACAAAAAGAGTCTCCCAATGTTACTTAGGACCTAATGCATTGTTTAGCTTGAATTTTGCTAAGGAATCAATACAAACTGGGTTGAAGGTTACAAAGCGAAACATAGACTCCTCAATCCATATCCACACGTTCAGAAAAGTACACCATAAAAATTTGGAACATTGAAGAACAAAACAATGGCTAATGGTCGGAGGATTTTCTTTTCAACTTTCATGACTATAATCGTTGCAATTTACACTATTTTTAGTCTCAGGAACCAGTAAAAGAAATCACATATCAACCATGCAAAACCACATAAACCTGCGGATAGTCAACCTACCGATCTGGCACCGGTACATTTTTATCAGCTACCATCGTTGAGGATCGGATATCAAACCAGTAGGTCCAACACCAGGGGAGGAGCAGTTACCACCAAGACACTGTACACTAGCATAACAGAATGTCGCGACCCATTCACTGACGAAAAAAATCTTAAGAAGTTCATTCAAAAACCTTATGAAATTTAGCCACAAGGAATCGGTTTGAATTTCATACGTTATCCTTATGAATGCGAATGCGATGTTTTTTGTCTTCATAACCAGCTATGTTTTAGGTATGACAACTACTTGAGTTTCATAACACAGCCTTATGCAACACATTATTGTTGATTATGATATTTGAAGGTGTCCGTTATGCATTTTAAAATAATTTTTTAATACAATTTACACTTTCATGTATACTATTTTTAGAAAGATGGGTTTATTTTATAGCATAATTAAATTAATGAGACCAAAACCATCTTTATTTGTAAATAAAAGGAACCTTGTTACAACTCTTGAAGTGTTAATCAGTGTACAAACACCGAGTCAATATCCACATCGTCGGTTGAGGTTGCGAAAGGCAGGGATTTTTGGAAAATTCGGGCAAATCCGACATCCGACTTGCGCTGGCCGATGGATTCTCGAAGATGTTCTTCGGGGAGTAAATTGATTTACCTACCAAAAAAGGTGGTTCATTTACCCGTCGCTTCTGCTTGAGGCATTCGTGGAGCCAATGGTTAAATCTGTGGACAGTATGAAATCATTCATTAGCCAACGATAATATGGTTAGCTAAAACTACAAAAACTCACCCCACTTGATGGCAGCATCATATTTGGCTCCAACTCGCTTAGCGCCTCTTTTCGGACCAGCCGATCCTCAACTTTCACTCCAAGAATCCCACCCAAGGCTATTCGAAAGTTCCGTTCTGCTCAGGAGTACTTGCTGATGACCTTACCATGACCTCATCTTCAAGCGATTTTGGATCGTCTTCGCCGTACAAAATAGACTCAAAATAATAATCTAACGGATAACATATACATACCGTCTTTGATCGAAGTATCCAACCAAATGCAGTTGACCGTTTCTCGACCTTTGACACTGAAATCGATTTCACCTATGCTACAGGTTGGAAGTACAATATAATCGACCACATCGGCATAGTTCTCGTCTACAATCATTCCGCCACAATCATTTTCACAATCGGAAACTATCTACATTGTGTCTTCATCCGAAAGTCCGTAGATGAATAGCGTTTTGCCGAACATGAACTCCGACTGGGTTATCTGTTCAGAATCCTGCAGAGTAGATTCACTAGATGGTGCCGGAGTGGTTGGTTGAGTGTTTTTTGAATCCACGGGAACAGATGGTAATTGGACGAATGTATTCTTTTGCATATACTGCTTCGATACATCGTCTTCGGTGCGACTGACTCGAGTAGGACCCGTTTGAGATAATACAAGCGGAGTTTACGGACGCTTAAAGGTGCTGTTCATAGATTCCAGATTCTTCTTACTAGCCGGGATGGTGACTCGGGGCCGTCATCTCCCGCTGTGTCTTTCAGGTTAGGCTGGTAGGTCACATCATCTCCTCCGGTGTTGGTGCCTTATGTTCCGAGCTAGCCATTCCAGCGTCATGATATCAGTTTCTGATCTCAAATTTTCCGAAAGTCTGCCTAAACATAGTCACCCACGATGATATGACTAATTCGATCGCTGAGCTCATTAAACCGGGTAGCTCCTCCGCTATTAAGGATTTTGTTCAGCTTCTCTTTGTCCTGGATTGTGAATCCAGGTGTATCTGCGAAAAAAAAGAGATTCTAACTTCAACACACAGCCCGACTTAGAAACAAAAATCAACGTACCTTACATCCATCAAGAAAGAACCTGTTTTTTAGCCAGAGTCACATTTATCTGTGGCAGTAGGTTTTGGTACTTTTTCTTCTGATTTGCTACTGTACCTGACTCGCCAAAAGATCCTCTGCCTACCGCCTGGGATGTTAAACTCATCACACTATCGTTGACGGTCAAATTACGACTATTTACGTGCTAGATCATTGACAGCTGAGTGCACTCTGGATTAAAATCCCCGGCCACCGTTGCTCCAGGGTCATCGTTGTGTTTCCCTAAAATCGTATCAGTTGCACTGACCATCTTTTGTTGACTTTGATCCACAACGTCCTTCGCCCTATCTGGGTGCATAGTTTTGTTTAATCTCAGCTGCCTTTTCATATTTGATCGACTTCACCGTCGAGGCTACGATATGTGTACAACGGTAAGATTTCGCATTGATGTCAAACTTCTCAAACATCGTGGCCCAACAATAACGGCACTTGACTGCGTTCGGATGTGATCGAAATCCGGCCCAGAGAGGTGGAAATTCGGACAATCCAACGGATGATTCATCAGCAAGAACTCTATCACACCTTCGCTAGCCTTGCGGGAATTGGTCTCGATTCACCATTCATAACCTTCATAACCGGTATGACGCAAGCGCCTACCGGGTTGGGAGACTTGTCCACTTCCACGAAGCACATACGATAGTTAGAGGCTACGGTCAATCACCCGTGATAGCAGAAGCGAGGAACCTCAACGCCCACCAATGTAGCAGCCTACAAGTTAAAAATAAAAACAATTATTACATTTACTGACAAAATCCAAACCCCCTATCCCAAACATTACCTGCAGCACCGCTGTTCCCGGATCGACCATTACCGACACATCATCTACAAACACCTCAATTTTTTCCACAACATTTCTTGGTTCGCCATTGTTGTTGTTTTATTAAATTCCCTTATGGTTTTTTTCATTCACAGGGTGAATATGGAAATCATAAGGTAATTTTGTGGAACTGATAAGATACACATAAAAAAATCATTATGAGTAAGTAAAAAAGTCGTAAGAGTCCTTATGAATGACATAATAATCTTATGAAGTCCAAACAACCTGTATTTGTGATACTTCATAAGGCGTAATTTATGATTATCAAAAGTTTTTTTTCATCAGTGTTTTACATTGGTAGTTGCTAGGTACAGATAGTGTAGAGTAAGTTTAATTTAAAGTTCAACAGTGTGTCGATTAATAATCATAAAGCAATAAATCTGTTTTAATTAGAACTCCGTGTGGAACAGTTTGCTTTTTTTACAAATATCTTCGAATCATCTTTTTGGAATTGACCACGAGCTTACGATCACACAGTCCATTGGCCAGCCCTTAAAGATTGATCTCGATTTTCGCATTGCAGATGTGTCCGTGGATATCTTGCGACACTGCTGGAACATATTTTCCACCATATGATTCGCCGGTTACGAAAAAGCTGCCTCTGAAGCTCTGGAAATAACAATAAGAATTGCACCAGTGCAATTTGTTGCCTCCTATTTGCGTCTCTGGTGCTATAGCCTTCGTCATGATTGGTGAAGCTGAATCACATGCCTAGTCGAAATAGATCAGATGATGATACAGATGGTAGAAGTGCTTTCTGGAATGCAGCTGCAGTTTTCCTTCGACGGAACATGGTCGTTTTTTTTTGCATTTGAGTCAAACTTATCGTCTACCGTTAGTTCACCCGAGTAGTTTTCGATGTCCGCAGGAATAGCAGCGCTTATCATTTTACATTACAACCGATGTCGCTAGAGCCATTTTTGATGAAAGCCATCACAATATAGGGCTTCTCAATCGTCTTCGTCACTACTGCGAAACGCGATGCGAAACTTTAAAAGATGCTGATAGCGCGGATACGGGTAAACAAGCAGCTCGGACAAATAAAAATATTTTCCCGGAGAAACAAAAAGGACGGCACGGCTTTGACAGGTAACCTGTTTCTTTTTGTTTCTATAGCATTGTTGCCAGCACTACTACAGAAAATAGATCACGGCAAAAAAAGTGATCCAAAACATGCATCATTTGGATCAGTTTTCATGGTAGATGCAAAAATTTGAATCAGATTGTGGTATAAAAACCAATATAGAACACCGCGGTGCAGGAATTTAGATCACTTCAGATCTAAATATTTAGATCTGTACCAGTTTCCCATCAGGATTGGAGGTGCCCTAAGGTTGAGTTTGCAGTTCAAAACCGGAAAAATCACTCGCGCAAATCAATTAAGCTGCCTTTTCCGTATGGTAACAGAGTGTCACATCTAGTGCGCTGTGTAGCACACCAGATGCGCTATTTAGCGCACTAGATGCTCCACAAGTCAATCGTACAGGACGAGAGTAAAATCGTTTGGCGCTAGTGGGTTATTGCGTTTTTCAGTTGTGAAGATAATATGGACGCTAAGACAAGAAAACTGAAAATTCGGTAAAACATACCGAAAACCGCACAAAAGTGCACATACTGAAATTATCGGTAAACATGGATTACCGAAATGTCGGTATTGTTGGAAAGAAGGGAAAAACGTTAATAATTACACAGCAAAAAAAAATGTAATATACATCAACGTAATTGATTCTAACGTATTAAAAACTGATGTAATCAAGGAAATACGATGCAAAATAACATCCACTTAGTGGAATATTGCATCGGTCTTCAAATTACATCATCTAAAAATTATCAGTTGCATGAATGTAATAATCACATATTAAAAACATAAATATTACACGAAAACCAATGCACATAAAGAACTCCGCAGAAAATGTTATATATTACACGACTTTGATGCTTTATCGCATTTTCTTTTGATGTAAAATTAAATCTCACAACACTGTCAAACGTGTTCTTTTTTTTTGCGTATTAGTTTTTGATTCATTCTCGTTCCAAAGGGATCGTGAGCTGCAGCGGAGTTTGGCGTGGAACGGGTACCTGAGGCCGACCTAGATTCCAAGGATCGCAATAAAGAACAGGAAGAGTTGAAGAACAAAATCTTCGCCGGAGAATATGGCAACCCGATGCTAGAGTTTGAAAAGGTAACGTTAACAGCTGCGATAAAAGCTCCGTACGGTATTAATTTATGTTGTGCGTTTTAGGCCAAGAAGCAACGGGAAGATTTGTACCGACCCAAGATCCTAATCGACGTTAATCTGGAGCAGTCGCAGCAGAGCGAACGTGAACGACAACGGGAACTGGAGCGGCAACTAGATAAAGAACGAATCCGTGTCAACAAGGAGCGTTACGTTCTGGCACAGGCATCCCGGGAGTTACCAGCCATCGATGCTGAACCGATTCCAGTGGGCATGACGACAACACGTTCGCCTCGCCTGATGTGGCAGGAACCAATAACCACCGCAGCAGCTCCCCTCGGTCATCCCGTTAACCATCCACAGCATGCCGGTTCGGAGACAAAGGGACTCGTTCGGGTTCGGTTCCGCAGGGGCGATTGGAATGGTCGGAGAAGATGAAAATTCACGGCATTCGATGCGCTCGAATTCCAACATGATTTCGATGCACAGTCCTGAAGCAAACAGCAATAGTGAGCTGAACTCGATTCGGAAAAACAACAACCCATTGCACGACGATAAGTCTCCTGACTTGAATGCAATGCCAGAAGAAGAAGCTGGAGGTGAAGGATGTGTTTAACAGTCTGGAGGACGGAGAGGAATCCAACGGTCGAAGAAACGAAAACTTGTTCCTTTGGGTAAGTAACTTTACCGCACTGTGTTTTGAGTAGAATGAAATTTAATTTTTGTTTGTTATTTTAGACGACAGTATAAGCCCCAGAACTCAGCTGCCAGCGGTCCTGCTCCCGGAGACCGGAACGCCACTTCAGAGCTCTTCCAAAAGTAAGGGGTGGGGCGGCGGAGGTGAAATAGCCTGGGGGCTAGCGGTCGATCAGGACGGGACGGCATCAAACCGCAGGAAGAGAAACGACGGCACATTACGATAGGGGTACTCTGAACTATACTAATAAAAGTATCATTTTGTTTTAAATTCCCTTAAACCTTTTTTTTTCATTGAACAATATCCAAAAAATTCAGTTTCACTAAAAATTCCATTGCTCACTTTGCGTCGCGACTACGTAGTACCACGTCGCGATTATTCGTTGTCTCTGGTTACATCGACAAATTACATCAGGTAAGCAATGCATCATTTTATTTTGTACATCGAGACAGCCTAACATTACACAACCGATGGAATGACCTATGTGCATCTGATTCTGTGTAATATTCAACAACTATATTTGCTGTGTACTTATATTTATACGGTACTTTTTACCGAAATTGCTTGCAGGTCAATGAGAGCATTTTTAACCAAATTTAGGTAAAATGTAACGACCAAAATCTATTAAATCCACTTTACTGAAAGAATAAATAAATCAAACGTTTTGTTTCGGTAAATTATACCGATACCTTAGGTTTTGCGACCAAAACCTAATTTTCGGTAAAATGAAAACCTTATTTTCGGTAATCTTATCTTAGCGTGTGTAACCACCTACTTTGGCCGATGTGGTATGCGTCCGAACTTTCAGACGCTTAGTTGAACTCCTTCACCAGATGAGCACTCACAGGCACACAACGGTACGCTCTTTCGCACATTCTCACACTGCCTCATTTCGCTTGTAGCGAGCATAAATTCGACTCATTCGTACTCGCGATCGTCATCGGCAAGTCAAACCCAACATAAATCGTCGTCAGTGAGTTCGCAAGCACTTTGTTCTGTTCGTTCAACCACCATCAGCAGACAGAGCGAACGAGCGCCGCAGTAGGAGTCGGTAGTGGAGAGTGAATAAACGCATTCGCGACCGAAGTAATTTCGATTACCGTCGCACGGAGGAGGCATAAACAAAAAGTGCATTATTTTGGCAGTTGTGTGTTTACGGTGTTAATCGCGGGAAGCAGGATACATATTTCTGCTAGTTAGTAAAAATGCAGTCACATAGCAAGAAGCGCGTTTGCTACTACTACGACAGTAAGTATTTCGAACAACGGGAACTGACCATTAGAATGCAGGTTTTCTTGGTTTGCAAATTTCTCGGGCCAGGAAGTTGATTTTCCAATGAACTTTATTTTCCACGGTTTTGGGTGTTCGTGAGGGGAAAATTGCGATTGTGATTTACCGAAAAACGAATCTTTCGACGCTGTAAAATTGTTTTAAAATTTTACGACCACTGTCTCTAGCGCTGACTTTGAAGATGGCGACCGTACAATCAACACGATGTTTGCCTGCTTCGATATAGAGATGGGAGTGTGAGGCAGTTCAGTGAAGTGTGATGGTGGTGGTGTGGGAAAAAGTGCCGGGTGAGAAGGCGAGAGACGCAAAAAGTACGGGTGCCTGAAATCCATAGTTGGCGAAGGCAGGAGGCGGATCTGCTGCTACCGCTGATGGAAGTGGTGCTGGATTTTGTGGTTTTTGATGGTGTCTTCGGAATTATGATTATTTTCATTCCGTTGTTGGTCATTTAATTATTTATAGAAGTGCCATGATTTTTCTGTCTCAATTTTACGTTTTCGATTTTACTTTTCGAGAACGGTGATGAAATAAAAAAATATTGTTATCTAGCCACACGGTTGAGTTTTTCATAGATAGACTTCTGCACCGGCAATCTCTGTTTGAAATAATTACCTTCCCGAAGTTCGGTCCGATTTTTTTGGTACTAATAGTCTCATTGTTCATGATGATAAGATGAAAATAATTCAATTAAAATAAGAATATGATGACTGGAAAAGAATATATTACAAGAGAGTTCCTCAGACTTCTCCGGACTGGTGCGTTGGATTTAAAGTATAAGCAATGCATAAAGTTTCGAGTAATTTATGATGAGATTCGAGAGAAATCGACGTTGTAAGTCATTCTTTACAATTGGATTGTAGGCCCAAATTATAAATTAAAATGTATCGTGAAGTTATGAAGTTGATACAGTAATCTAACTTGTTTGTTATGAAAGTACATAAGGTTACCTAAAAGTGCCGATGATGTACTGTACATGTATATTTTGAATACATATGTCAAATTTATCTTTTATTTAATGTATTTTCAAATGAGTAAAGTCTTATCAACGTGTTTAATGCTGTATTTGATGTTAATAATGTTTACCTGTGTCGACAGTTGTAGTTTGTTGCAAACTCGTCGACAGTAGCTTGGGTATTCGTTTTTCTCATGATGTTAATTTTAACTCTAGTTGCCTTAAAACTTGCAAGTCAGCAAGTTTTCAATCTGAAGCAATTCTTAAACATGTCACTTTTTATTTTCTAGAAAAATCCCTTAAAACTTCATGTACTAAAATTATTAAATTTAATCTCTCAGCACCTTTGTCATTAAGAGCACATCGGATTCGTCCTTCATGCAAATGGTATCGTGAAAACAGTAACTGGGTTAATAAAGACCTGTTCTTGGTTGCATTAGAATTGATTTGTAATACGTAGCAAAACTGTAGCTATCAAGATGTTTCGCTGATCTCTACTTGAGGTTGGAATGATCGGTATCAAAGATAATTTCTACAAGATGCTTGACAAATTAAGATCAGCTAGCTTAATAATCTTATCGACAACACTAGTCGTTTCAAAGAAAGTGAAAACGGAGTTGCAAAGATTTGTTGAAAGTTTGTTCTACGCATAAAAGCTCTCCTAGCTTGATTGTCGTCCAAACTTGTATAAAGCAACCCAAAGAAATGATCTCAAATTGAAGATAACTGCGACCATCATGTGCGATCCTGTAGATTTTCGACTCTAGGATCTCTAGGTCTTTGATAACATTGAACACTTCATAACTAGGGCCGAACTCGTAATTGGAGAGTGTGTCAACTGTCAACCCTGCATCTAATTTCTTTTTATAAACTGTTGATAAAAACATTACCAGTACATTCAATGGAAAATTAACTTTGCAGTTTGCGGCGAATATATTGAATCAGCTTTTGGAGCGTTTCTATGTCGATTTGATTTAAACCTTTCGTTTGATTCTATCGACCATTTATTATTCATTATGAGCTTTCGAGTCATTATTGTACACCATACACTTGAGTAAACCCCAGAAATTTTCGTTTGGACGAGTCTGAGCCACGTTTTGTGGTAAAAACAGTATTTTGCTCAGATTTCCAATCCAATGTTTTTTGCATAATGCATAATGACAGCTTGCAAGATCCGAATAATTTTGTCAGCGTAATATTATTTGATAAATTGCTTCAAATTCGGCAAGCATTGGCTGATATAAACGCCAGAATCGATGGCTTTGGTCTTACTTTGGCGAATCAAAGGCGCCGAGACACTCTTGGAGGCCATGGCTGCCCACACCAACACTTTTGGCTCGTATTTCGATTTGCTGGCATATTTAACACAGTTGTTTTAATGTTGGCAGTACAAAAACCGTCGTCATTCAATTCATGATGCGAAAACGTTAAGAACGAGTGATCATCCAAAATGATGCACTTCGCGACAAGTGCACGGCAGCATTTTGCTATTTTTTCGAGTTAGTGCTGTGTATATTTTGATGCATGCTGACGTTTTCGATAGATTAAGTAGTTTTTTTCAGAATCCGATGGATTTTCATGTTTGAAGCATACGATTTTCGTGCTAATTTGCGTGTTAATTCATCAATCCTGTTTTCAGAACTTGATAAGAAATTTTTGGTTGCTATGGTACTTACTTTTGTTGAGCGACCGCATTTCTTTTTATTTTCTGGTTCTTTACCACCAAGGCAATCATTCAAAACACGATAAATAGTTGATTTTGATATTTACTTATCCTTGAATACGCTTGAATTTCACTTGTACTGAGCCGTCAAAAAAGGTTGGCCGGTGTGCACGTTAATCAAGCTTGTACAACATTTTGAATGGAAACTTCTGCGTTATTTGAGTTTGGAGTAGTATGAAAAAGCATTAATCTTGAAATGCCAAAAAACAAAACAAAGAAGACCGAAGTAGCAATGCGTGTTTGGTCAGAGATAATCGAATACAATAAGCCCCGGAGTTTAAAGCTCTGGTGGGTTCCAGTAATCCATTGTCTGGTCACTCACGTCCATATCCGAGGTCTTTTTCTTTTATTACAATCTCTGCATAGACGCAATACACTTCCAGCATCAAAGCATATTATGGTTTGAAGATGGCTCGCATTTAATAGTTTAGATTCAGATTTAGTTCTAATCAGATAGATCTCACCGAAAATGATTGATGATGCTTAGTCTTCGTTTGGTATGGCAGGTATCAAAACATACAGCGCGAATACAAATAGTACTTCAATTTGATTAGCACTCGCGCACAGATGTACTACAGCACACGAAAACTTCCATCTTCCAAAACTCCTTATAACAAGTGCATACCGGATAACAAGCAGAATCTTACGGGCTACACTAGTACCTATATTTCTCGATATAGCATGTCTGTTTTTTTAATTCCTTTATTATTGAAAATAGCCCTGGGCTGGTTCATCTCCCGTCGTAGTCACTCAAATACTTTATGGGTATTTTTGTAACTTGTCAGGGTGTGAGATTCGAACTCGTGACTTTAGCGTGATGCGTATGGAGCGTATGGATGTTAATCACTACACCGCGGTCGCCCCCATAGCATGTCTTGATATCACCATTCTTACATCTAGTTTTCACTAGAAATAATATTTAAAAAAAAAACCCTAATGTAAACTCCGTTAATTCAGATGAACTTAACCGAAACGGAAGATGAGAAATCTGATATTGAAAAACTCAATGAAAAGGAAAACGTAAAATGAAGTTAAAGAAGCGTCAATTCTATCAGAACTGCCCAAAACGTATTTTATTTCAAATCAGTATTTCAATCTATTTAGTTTATTTCCCTAAGAGTAATCTAGTTCATTCGGGTTGGACGGAACAATTGGTTAAGATTTAACTGAGAAGCCATTTTCATGGCCAAGAAAAAAGCCTTCCACATGCCAGGTTTCGGTCAGGCTTCTCTCGATAACTTGCTGACCGAATACCGGGGGCTACGGACGGCGATGAGAATATGATGTAGATGGCGATTTTTCAATCTCATTTTTCAAACCTGCGAATCTCGGTCTTCTACTCCAGTTAAGCTATTTTCAATAACCGCTGATTTTCACACAACCGAGACAGCGCCTTTTCATCATTTTTTTCGCATATCCAGAACAAGTTGTTCCTATTTCAAAAATTTGTCATGATCTAGATATTCAGGTTGTCACATACAATATGGACAACACTTTACTTGTTCTTCGCAGTTTCAACACAGCGGTTACGACCACTAGCAACAGCCTTGGCTCAACATTTGGCTCAACATGAATCAAATAATTGGCACGAGTTATTGTCTGATCCGATGATGATTTTAGTTTAGTGCAGTTAAAGTACGTAAAACTGTAATTAATGTACTTTATTGGTGCCTGCATCGGAAGTATAGTTAATTGTGGCTTTCGGTGAATGGCTAGAACCTGTGAAAATCGAAACTTTGTTGAGAGTTTGATGTCCAGGGATTGATTGCTTGTTTCAAAAAATGCGAATCCCGTAAACCTATCTCAATTCGAGTACTTTTTCAAGTTAATTATACAGTGTAAAAAATCTATTTGATATTCTGTTATGATTGTCAGAGGAAGCTCATTTTGGATTCAACCTGCTGAACTTCAGATTCCAACCTTCTAAATGAATTATTTGATTTGCGTGTTCTGGACTGCATTCGAAAGGTAATAAGTTGAACTTTGAGCTCGCACAATATTGGTTTTTGATGGATAATCTGCCATAGAAATACCAAAACACTTGCATGCTAAACATCAAATCAAATTAAATTTCAACATACATTCGTCGGATTTTCGGAAACTATTTTGAAAAAGTATATCCATTATTTGAGATCTAATCTGCCGTTATACGCATACATGTCCCATATTCTATGGGATTACCTATATACATGGGACAGTTATGCTTATAACGGCAGTAATGTATTCGAATCGATTCTGCACTCGTTGTTTCAGAGCCACCATCAGCCGAGGAAAATGTGTAAGACTGTTTTAATGAGCACTTCCGGTGTTTAGAAAAAATACGTGCGCTGTATTTTATAAGATACAAACTGTCACCCAGTTTAAGCTTTCTATGAATTATTATGAATTCTTAAGATACACATTCTAAATAATGATTATTATTGATGATTCCAAGATTTTGCAGGAAATAATTTGAATTAATCTTTCGTTTATATCCCGCGCACTTAAAGCAATTAAATTATCTCTATTATAGGCATTAGAACAGACGTCACCATTCAATTAGTATAGCAGGCAACACTGGTCACGGTTTAACTGACACTTGCTAAGAGAAAAAAAAAATATAAACCTCAAATGTTTGAAGCAAAATTAGCTTTTAAATAAGATAATAATCAGTAACACACTTTACCCCGCCCATACGCACTGCCACTAGTTGTTCATTTTCTAAGCTCTTATCATATACCAAATGGTCATACTGTACTGTATAAAGTAAAACCACAGTGGAAAATAATCGGCACCTTACCTTTTGACGGGCTCAGAAAAAATCTAATAATTTAATCTTATTTTATTTCTCATCTTATCGCACTTAAATCATCAACCGCCAAATGTTCGCCGGCGCAGGAGTCTAACCCGCAAGAGTATGTGATTCGCATCAAACAAATTCCACCCCACCCGCAGTTTTCTTTTCGCCACACGTCGGTGCTAGCCGCCAAGTGCTCGCTAGGAGACAGTGGTCTTAAAATGGAGAAATCGTGCGCTACCGCTTAGTATCGGCGTTTCTCTTTTTGTCTATCTTTCCATGCCAACGCCAGCTCTCCCTACCTGATTTTCTGAACACACAGAGTGAACCAAGCGCGGCAATTGGCGCTAATATGGCTCCGTCAATTAACAACTCTTGTCTGTTTGTCCTCTAGGTGACATCGGAAACTACTACTATGGCCAGGGACATCCGATGAAGCCACACCGTATACGGATGACACACAACCTGCTGCTCAACTATGGGCTTTACCGGAAGATGGAGATCTATGTTAGTTGCTTCGAATTTCCAGTTACTTCCACGATTAATACTTACGACCACTATTTTCGCCCAATTTTCAGAGACCACACAAAGCCACTGCCGACGAGATGACCAAGTTCCATTCGGACGACTATATCCGGTTTCTGCGCTCAATCCGTCCCGATAACATGTCCGAGTATAACAAACAGATGCAGAGATGTAAGCTTGTGTTTTTTTAACAATCTCGCTTCTTTGGCCTAAGCAATTCGACCTTAATTTTTCAGTCAACGTCGGTGAAGATTGCCCGGTGTTCGACGGTCTGTACGAGTTCTGTCAGCTGTCGGCCGGTGGTTCGGTGGCGGCTGCCGTCAAGCTCAACAAACAGGCTTCGGAAATTTGCATCAACTGGGGCGGTGGACTGCATCATGCGAAAAAATCCGAAGCTTCCGGATTTTGCTATGTGAATGATATTGTGCTCGGTATTTTGGAACTGCTGAAATATCACCAGCGGGTGCTGTACATCGACATCGATGTTCATCACGGGGACGGAGTGGAGGAAGCGTTCTACACCACGGACCGGGTCATGACGGTGAGCTTCCACAAGTATGGCGAATACTTCCCGGGAACGGGTGACCTACGGGACATTGGTGCCGGACGGGGCAAGTACTACGCCGTGAATATTCCGCTGCGGGACGGAATGGATGACGAGTCGTACGAGTCGATCTTTGTGCCGATCATTTCGAAGGTGAGTGAGAGTTCTCTTTTCAAATCTAGGTTAACCTGAGAAGGGTTCACCGCAATCTCTGATATCCTGCGTAACACTTGAAAGAGGTCTATCTTTATTGGTTGATTCTGGTGCGACAGCAAAAGCATTTTCCATGAAATTTATTGTCCAAACTGCAATCTTACGACATTTTCTATCGACCAATAGAACCACGCCGATTTCACCGACCTCGATCCAAGGCGCGGAACAATGAGGCCACCTTGTTTTCGCTCGTTCTCTTCTGTTTCTGCTGCATCTTTCGGTCGCGAAGCGCTGTCGGGCGGCCGGAACCAGGCTTCAACTATCCCATCATTTCAATGGGGTTGGGACTAATAAAAAAGAGAATGGCTCTTTTACTAATTCGGTTAGTGAAACACTAGAGATGATGATAGAAACACATTTTCCTTGTTCTATTATTAGTTCAAGCGAAAATCAAGGTACATGCGCATCGATAACTGGCTTAAAAGAAACCAGGACGGGTGTTACTCATTCGAAAATATAACATTGAAAGGTACCTTTTTTTAAATACCTTGGAGTACTCCTTGGCAGCAAACTTAACTGGAATACACATCTAGAGCAGACGATAACCAAAACTACCAATGCTCTACGGAAAAGCAAAAGTACATTTGGGAAGCAATGGGGACTGAAGCCGAAGACGATGCATTGGATTTACTCGGCAATTGTGAGACCCCGGTTTCATTGATCTGCTGGCCAAAAACGAAAGAGAGATTTGCTCATAGAAAGTTAGAAAGACTTCAAAGACTAGCAACTTTTTCAATAACTGGTGTAATGAGAAAGCCATCGAAAGCCCTGTATGCTTTACTATACATACTACCATTGCATCAAGTCGTACAACTAGAAGCCGAAAAGAGAGCTCGGAGGATTTAAAGATCTATGAACCTCTTTGATGGTGATCTAATATGACATCCAAGCGTTCTAAAAAATACTAAACTAAATTCTTTAGTTATAAACATCGAAGATTGGATGAAAAAAAACATACAACTTCGACCGTGTATATCAAGCATTTGATCCTGGGCGTCCTTCGTTAGAATGCGGTGGTCCGAATCTTTGTCTAGGATCGATAGTTTTCATTACAGATGGTTGAAGAATGAACAATCTAGTTGGAGCAGGAGTAACTGGTCCAGAGATAGACATGTCAATTCCGATGGGCAGGTGGGCTACTGTATTCCAAGCTGAAATTCAAGCAATTCTGGAATATTCTGCTATATGCTTGCGTAGAAACTATGGACATTCAAATATATGTAATATATGTCAGACAGTCAAGCAGCTCTAAATGCTTTAAAGTCAGCAACATGCACATTTAAGCATGTTTGGGAATGTGTTCAATCACTTCAAAAATTGTCTTTTCGTAATCAAGTCAATCTATACTGGGTTCCTGATCACTGAGGAATTGGTGGAAATGAACGAGCCGATACACTAGCAAGACTCGGATCGTCTCATCAGTTCGTAGGACCTGAGCCCTTTTGTAGTTTCTTCTTCTCTTAGAACGGGCTCTTAGCTTAAAGCCTGGGAATCTTCGAAAGTGAAAACTGGAACAACATTTTCACAGCTAGGCAATCAAAGCGGTTCATTACCTGGTTCATTACTCCAAATATTTCCATGACTCGCAAAAAACTTGATCTTTCTAAAAAAGATCTAAGCATATATACTGGTCTTTTAACAGGCCATTGTCCGAGCTGCTATCACTTGAAGGTGATTGGAAAACTTCAAGATGATTCATGTCACTTCTGTGGTATGGAAAAAGAAGACTCGGAACATTTGTTATTCCACTGTCCGGGAATTTTCATTAAAAGAAGTCAGTTCTTCGACAAAGGGCTAATGGAACCCTTTGATATTTGGAGAACAAATCCGAGTACGGTAGTGCAATTCATTCGAAGTGTAATACCGTGCTGGGATAATGCTCTAAGTCAAGCGTTGGCGACCACTTCTAACAATAGTGGTACGTCACCTAGACAGAGCTAAAAAAAGGGGATATATCACAATAGATCTACAAAATGGTCGCAGTGATGAAAATACCCGACAAGGAATAATCAACCAGGCATACATTCAACGCTCTCGGTTTTCTCCAGAATCGAGAGGATGTAAATACAGGGTTGATGATCTTGATGAGACGGTTGGTCTTCAGGTAGGGATGACCAGTATTTGCTTGTTGTATCATGGTTCAGAGTGTTACCAATCAGTTTGGAAGCTGGCACATGTGGATCCCGGGTTTGGGAATCGCCACATCAATAAACTGGAGGCAATAAGTCGATGTACTCCACTGACTCCGACTGGATACGGCAATCGATCGTTTCATCCACACACTGTGAAAGCCGTGCCCAATCAACACGGTGATAATCGCGCCGGTATTTTTGGAACCTGTTGACCTGTTGACCTGAAGGAGCTGAACGCCACAACCCCACCGGATAGTGTTCTGAGTTGAGCCCCAGTTGGACGACCGGATGAGAAATGATCACCACTTTCGTGTTATAGACGTTAATGATGGCGTAAGTTTCTGTTCTGCTACATCTGGTGAGTACTTCTGAAGCAAGGTTACCTGCAGACCGTCATGGAGGATTTGTTTATTTGAAGTTAGGCATGATCAGACCATGTTCTGGTTCAAATGATGTTCGTTGAAAAAAAAGAACATTACATAGAAAAACGATTACACAAAATCTTAGTCAAGACATACACTTATCTTAACTCCGTGCGTCAATTGCTCCAAAACGGTGGAAAATCTCCGACGAAGTACATTCCGCGTCAGATGAAAGTCAAAATCTGACGCCACCCCATTGAACATTCGCTCCAACCCGTGGATAGCGCTGCTGATGCGGCGAAAAGGAAGCCTCAGCATGTGGTTGCGCATTGTCCTTGGTTGAACATTGATGTTGATTTGTTGCAGAATTGTTTCAAAGTCGTTTCTTTCTTGCAGAGTATCTGCGACAGTTAAAACTCTACAAACGGACTCGCAGAGGCTCCATGGTCACTAATTGACAGCGACTTTCGTAGCTAGGCAGACGAAATGGGTCTCTCCAAGGTAGTCTACGAAGCGCGAACAGTAGAAAACGACGCTGAATAGATTCGATACGCTCAGCGCCATTATTATAATTCGGGCTTCAAACTGCTGAACAGTGACACAGAGACAAATTTGATAGTCAATTTTACCATTATTGGGGGTTAGGATGACTATTGCAGTATAGTGATTTTGAACCGACTATTATCATGGTCAAAACACCCATTAGAAATAGTTGATTCAACATTTACCATAATGTCCGTACAGTCCTTGTTACCATGATCATAGTCAAGAATACCATGACCGTGGTGAATTCGTCCATATTCATGGTTATTGTCGGTATAACGATAGAATTTTTCTCAGAGTAGATCGCATGAGAGAACAATAGGGCGATTTTAGGTAGTGGATGTCGTTGAAATTTTTCCCCACCTTGAAAACAAAATCAAGAGTTCTTGAAGCTTGAAATATGTTGCGAATACGTCAGTTTCGAATCCAGCTGAACACCTAGGTCTTTAATGCACTGCATTCGTTCGAAGGCCGTGCCGAGAAGAAGCAAAGGCAGAGCAGATACACAGACAAAATTTCAGGTCGTCAGCAAACGACAGTCGTGATCCTCCGATAACAAGATGTACGTCGTTGAAGTAGAGGAGATACATCAACGGTCCCAGATAGCTGTCCTGTGGTATCCCGGACGTGGCGTAGAAACTTGTTGATCGAAAGTTGTTGTCAGTACAGAGGCCCTGTAAGATATGAACGAAGCCATATCGAGAGATTACCACCAACTTCTATCATGTTAAGTTTAGCGATCGCAATATCGTGGTTCACCTTGTCGAAACCCGTGCTGATCGGCACTCAAAAACTGCTTACAATGTGCCAAAAGAGAGTTCTTCACGTCCCGCTGCTTCCTTTTTTAAATACCGGAAACACGCTTGCCGTTTTCCAGCAAAAAGGAAATATGCCACTAGAAAGGGGCAGCTGGAATATCCGATGAAGTGGATCCAGAAGATAGGTAATGTTCTGTTTAAGAAAAATGGACGGAACACCAAGGTTCGGGTTCGGGCTAAAACGATGTTTTAATAAGTGATGCAGTGTTCCAAATCGTTTCAAAATCCACATCAACGAGTGTTTGCTGACGGCATTGTTAATGGAATGAACGCGAAGTCGCTCGTCTTCAAACACACTAGCAACTTTTGTCGAAACCAGATTGCAAATTTTCTGATTAGTACCAGCGGTTTCGCTAATAAATACCATGGATGATAGTAAGCCTTCTTCCTTGCGTTGTTGATTAACATCGCTCCAAAATGATTTCGGGTGTGGTTTAAGTCACCGTTGAACCCTACAAAGATGGCGTTGAAGAAGCACACAACTTAGTCATTTGTATTCGTAGTTTAGTCTGATATTATGGAGTTTCAGCGACAGTGTGCGGTATTTCGTAAATCTTTTGAGAACCGCTCTTTTGGTCCGTTTAAGCGCACGCAGACCGTTAGTCATCCAAGGGACGCGAGATTCAGTTTGCACGATGCAAATTAGACAGTACCTCACCAACTAACCACACACCACTAACAGGAGTGTCAACAAAGTCTCGAGCATTAAAATCCTCGACGGCAACTATAAGAGAAGGATGGTGAGGAACATCCTTAACTAGAGGCTCAGGGGCCGAAGAGATTACAGGACCGGTATCGCGGCCACTCACAAAGCAGAGTTCTAGAGAACGATTGATTTCATTAACCACGTCATTGATTTGGGATAGAGTTGCGGTACTGTAGCTGTTCAGAAGCTGTATTGCCCCTGCGTGAAAAGAAGAGTGCTCATGGTCTGAATGGAGGCAGCCGCTGTGAGTTGGTGTCCGTGCCATATCCATGCCATGAAGTCACCCAAAACAATCACTTCATCATTGAGACGAAGCGGCGAAGACAGGTCGGCAATGTGCATCAATAAATTCCAAGTCTCGAGTTCGATCCGGAGCAATGTACACAGCACAGAGAAATAGTTGACGGTTTACCCAAACTTGTTCCGCGGAGATCGAAAAATTGTCTTAAGGACGTTGTTTCCCATACGTGTGAGGCCACGCCAGCAGCACTGCTGAGTGTGGCTTTTTGGTCTCGGGTGGGTGAAATACTCCATACTTGTTCCCTCCAGGGGAACCAGGGACCAGCGTTCGCTGGCACCATAAATTTGTACACAAAAGGAGGTACATCTGAGTGTCGGCTTGATTTATTACAAATCGATTCCCGGAGGCTTTAAAACGTCCCCCAAAGAAAGGCGGGACTTTCTTCCTCTCTCAACGGCTGGAACAGCACCGTTCTCCAGAATTTTCCAAGTGTTGCACTCGCTGCGGCACACGGTTTATCAAATAAACGATTTGCACTAACACTGTCCTGCACGATAGCCGTAAATGTATGTTCCATGACTGTTGCTGTTATAGTTGTTTTTTGAGAAGGTGACCAATTAGTCAATCGTTCCTCATCCCAGGCGGATTAGCATTTTACCCAACGGCAACGATAGAACCTTCCAAATGTTACGCTAGAACCCTTGGTACAACATTCAGAATTGAAGAGTTGACAATCGATCAGAATATGGCGTACAGGATAAAGGAACGCCACAACCGCTGCAGTCAGGAGGATCTATTTGCATCTATTAGAAAGCTATGGTGTGACACGTGTGCACGTCTGTGTTTAGGGATATTATTGTCGGATCAGGGTATGGGAAACTGTTTTACTGATCTGAGCGCAGAGCTGTTGCTGCTGAACCATTTCTGTCAATCCGGTCAATACCAGCGTGACCTGGTATCCAGCCGAAGCTGATCTTGTTGGCCAGTGCAGATCGTTCGGCATCCTGAAGCCAGGGATGTTGGACAAAGCAGGAGCCATCGCGTTGGGGCAGAGCTAGCAGAGTTTGTGAAGATGGCGGTAGGATTGGTTATATGGGGAAAAATAGTCAGATGCTGGAGGTCAGAGGGATTGGAATAGGTTGATTGCTCTGTTAAAAAGAGGAACATTATTTTGGCCACCCAGGCTAAGCCTTTGACTCCACGGAAATTGTAAGGTGATAGTCGAACGGGGTTTGCGAAAACGTGCCAATCCATACAAAAAAGTTTGAAGGTCCATACAAAAACGAGACAAAGGGGGGGTTATGAAAGGTCACTTTTTGCGTGACATAACTAATGGACGTTTCCTAAGGCAGAGTGTAGGTGCTACCACTGATCCTTAAATCTTGAATCTTTGATCCATCAGAAAGCCATACATACCGACCCATGCGACTGTTGATTTCCCATTCCTCAAGAGACTTATGTATGGAAAATCGCCAACGGTGGTCGTATGCTTTCGACAAATCGAGCGGGGCAGCGTCACCATGCTCACCCCTCTCCAGATGAGAGCAGGGCTGGTAGCGGGTCACTTTTTAGTGACTTGGTCACTATTTTGAGTCTAGTCACTAAAAAGTCACTATTTGCATCCAAAAGTCACTAAAGTCACTTTTTTTCGGAAAATGGTCACTAAAATCACTATTTTCGCACCGTAGATTGTAAATTTTTTTTTTAAAAATCACTTGTTCCTATTGTACAATAGTCAACAAAATTAAGTGATCTGGCCATACTACAAAAAAGTCGAGAAGTTAAACTAGATGCCCTGGCGAACGCTGTCCCACCTCTACCTCAATTGAACTTGTCAAATGCAGGGCGCTGGTCGATCACAGCACTCTAGATTTAGCTTGAATGCGACGCACGTGGTCTCATAGTATAACATCTTTCATTGTGTTTACAATGTTCCTGCTATTTCATAATAATTTTTCATATTTCTATACAAATAAACCCAGTGAAGATCCCGATGTGAAAACTTAAAACGTTTATCCAATCTGCAAACAAAATTGTCCAATTAAGAAACTACAAAAAATAATCAAGTCATTTTTCATTTATACTCACTTTGTTTCAAAAATATTTTGTTAGATTCAGTTTTTGCAAAAGCGGACTACTCTTTTGGTATCCAAATAGTCGATAAAAGTGGGAATGAATTGTAAATCACATAAAGTGCTTATTTTGGCAAAGTTGTAAAACTTTTTTAGTAGAATTTGATCTAAAAATTTGTGTTAAAGTTTGCAAGCTATTGATAAGCAAACTAATCTATTTCAATTATATTTTCTAAGGTTGGTTCTAGCGGGAAAAACCACTCATATATCTAATGTACGCTGATCTAGAAAGGTTGGTGCAAACCATCGTCGTTAGAGTTTGTAAGCCCAATGTTTGGCATGCCAATACTTCAATTACAGAGGACATTTTAAACAATATTGAGAACTTTCTACCTGTCCTTTCAGGCGTAACTTATTTAAGCAATTTGGTGAATTCTGTTGGACTTGATACTGAATAACATAGAAATGATTGAATAAAGTAGGAAATCTGGTTTAGAGATGTGCTGGGTCGTCCAAACAACTCAGGAGATTAGAAGTTAAAATGTACAGTCGTAACAGTAGCTTTATCCTCTATAACATGTTATGATATGTATTCAAATATATTCACTGAATGTCCTGGAAGACCAACTAACACTATGAGATAATCTTGGGATATTATATGCCAAACAAACTAACTTAACTTTGTACAGCCCAGAAAGATATTGTTACAATTGTAGACCTTAAAAGTTTGAGTGAACTGAAACTAGCAAGGTTATCCTATGATGTCTGTGGACGTATCAGCATATTCATTGAATGTGTTCGAATATTTATCGTAGCTTTGTATAGCCCAAAATGCTTGTTTACTACTGTATATCTTAAGTTCTGAATTCAAGATCAATTTTTATGAACCTCAAAATTTCAAGATATCTCATTATATCAGTTGACATTCCGAAAGATTCACATAATTTGGTCAAATACATATTGTTACTTTGTTTAATCCAAAAAGCTGATGATTTTTAGATATAATTCCAAACTTAAAGTTTTGAATCCCAGGAAAGTGTGGATAACCTAGAACATCCGAAGATTAGCTCATATTGTCTGTTGTTCTGTTGCAAAATATTCGTTTTCGTTACAACTGTTGGGCCTATGTTCTCAAGGATGGTTTGGATGACCTAGAACATGTCATATTTCTCTATAATGTTTTTTTTTTCACTTTAAGAATATGAATATTGAAAATGTTTGAATATTTATTGTAACTTTGTATCGCCTAAATTTACTGTTACAACCGTAAATAATAAGTTCTGAATGCCAAGACAGTTTAGATGACCTAGACCATCCCAAGATTATCTTCTTATGTATTTTTACGTTCGAAAATATTCACTAAATATATTTTAATACGTGACCTAACTTTGTATTCCCCAAAAAACTACTGTTGCTGCCGTATATTTCTTGTTAGGAACTCCAGAGCAGTTTGGAATATCTAGGGGATCTTAAAGTTATAAAGTAATTACTGTTGACTTTCCAAAAGGTTCATTGAATATGTTTGAATATAGATGGTAACCATATATAGCTTAAAAAACTTCTGTTACAACTATAGATCTTATATTTTGAACTTAAGGACAGTTTGGAGTACCTAGATTATCCCAAGATTGTCACATTATGTCTATAAGCCTTCCACACTATTCAATCAATATTGTTAAATACATATTTTCCCTTTACACACTCCAAACACTTGATGTTACAACTGAACTGATCTTATGTTTTGAACTCAAGGATAGTTTGGATGCCCTAGATTATCCCGGTTCGTCTCATGGTGTTTTTTTTATGTTCGAAAATATTCACTGAATATGACTGAATACGTAGCTTTCCTTTGTATAGCCCAAACATATATAGTTACTACTGTCGATCTTAAGTTTTAAACTCAAGGACAGTTTTGATGACCTAGAACATCACCGAGTTATCAAATAATGACTGTTTATTCCAAAAAGTTCATTCAATATGTTTGAATAAATATCGTAACCTTATGTAGCTCTTAAAGCTACTGTTACAACTGTAGATCAGAAGTTCAGAACTCATGTACACTTTGGATGACCTAAAACATCCCAGAAAGATACAAAAATATTAAACGATTATCAACGAGAATTTGATTATATGTATAAAAATGTACAATATTCTAAAACAACGGCTTACACTATTAATAAGGCATTTATTTTTTCTTCCTGAACTTCTTCATATCCAGGATGTTCTTGGTCGTCAATTAGGCCTTCAACTCATTTTTTTTTCTATATTTTCCAGATAGAAGAATTGATGCAAAACAAATTTGCCGAAGACAGTGAACACTTTTATTCAAGCTGTGTGATTGTATACAGCCATTGGGATCATATATTACCCTTTAGACCTGAAGGAGTTAATTTACTTTTTAAGACAATATTTATAAATTTTTCAATAGTACGTTGCCTGAAATCAACAATGTTTTCTATTGAAATTGATGCGTAGAAATACTTCCGATCGATTGGTGTAAATTTTTGAAAACCAATTGAGAAATGACTGAGATATTAATGCTCAAAACCTGACCACTTTTCGTGACGGTCGCAATGCGATTTATTTTAATTGTATAGAAAATAAAGATGTATTCCCAGGTCAAAAGTCTGGTTTGCAGAACTCGTTTATAAAATATTGCCAATGCCTCAACCCACCAGCTGGATGCATACAGTGAAAGCTCCAAGTATGTTGTGAAAATCGCCAAGTTACTTCCGATTCAGGTCAATTATCATCTTCTTATTAACGAATGGAACTTGTTAAAACGCTTGGTGCTGACTTTGAGTACAGAGTACAGAATTATGGAGAATTGGAACCAGTTTTTACTAAGAAAACGGCTACAGGTGAGCCAAAATACCTTGAGGTGCTTAACTTAGTGAAAACAGCTTCACATGGCAACGGCTCAAAAAAGGAATTGGAAGCACGATATGTCAGAAATAATTCTAATACAGACCATGCTGGAAGGCGTTTCAACTGTGCGTATAGACCCGTCTTCACAAAAACGAGCTGCGGACCAAGTCTAGGAGGTCGCGGAGAAAAAATAGTCGCTTGATTTCGTCGCTTCTTACAAAAAAAACACAAAAAGTGACACTGCGCCGCTGTATTATTCATTTTTGCAAACGGAGGTGATCACTTAGTAAATTTTTACTGTATTTATACAACAAATGTATAAAAAATCAAAAAAATACTAAATTTTGGAAATCACTTTTTAGTCACTATTTGGTCACTATTTGGTCACTATTTTTATTATTTTAGTCACTAAAGTCACTATTATTTATCCATAAACCCGCTACCAGCCCTGCTGAGAGTCAATGATATCCTCAAGTTCAGTTAAGTCATTATCTTGGGATTTAATAGGGCGGAAAGCGAATAGCCTTATGTCAAGCAAACCTTGAGCTTCTATATGAGTCATTAGCCGTCTGGTGACCATCTTCTCAAAAATCTTTCCTCCGCACTTCAAAAGCGGATTCTACAACATTCCCCAAAAACCCATATCCCAGAATGCAGCATTCCCCAGAAACTCGTTTACCAGAACGTACCATTCCCCAGAAAAGTTTAAGAAATAATTTATTGATTGCGTATTTTTCATCCGCTAGTAGTATATTCCAGTTTTAAATGACATAAAAGCACAGGGAACAGACCTCCAAGTTGGTGTGCCCTCCGCTGTTACTGCCATTTTGAAATTACAGCTCTTTTCCGTTAGTTTTGTTTTTTCAATTTACTGTGTTCAAATTTTTAAAAGCAAACCGTTGGAAAAACAGCGCCGCCTAGTCTAGGCTTCACCGAACTGAAATTGACAGACAGTAAACGACGATCAAATCTCGATCTCTCCATCAACATACGATTCACCAAAACTAACGGAAAAGAGCTATAATTAACTATCAATATGAATCTAGCGATTCAAAATTGGTTCACTGTTGTATAACCTCTAGTTCAGAAGTACACCTTGCAGTCTGCACCTTGCTGTACACTCTTGCGCTTTTTAGTACCTTTCAGTACTAGTAGGCTTTGTTTTGATTCACTATGTTATTTTGACAGAATATTTCAGGGTGTGTTGGTGCGAGTTATGATATTAGGGGCGAATCATTAAGCTTAGTTCCGAGCTTAGGCACGATGCACTATGGGGAAAGTGGTTGACAAAAATCGAAAAATTTACTTGCTTCGAATGACGTGTCTTGTATACCATTTAATAGCCAGATAGTTCCAACCTAGATTCCGAAATTTTAAGCCCTCTGTGATGAAAACTCATTACGCCACAGACGTCAGACTTACATATAAAACAAATGGAATTTTCTCAGCCAATAATGGTCCGTAATTTTCAAAAGAGCTACATCCTCAGAACTCAAAAGCATTTGTGTGTGTGCATGTGTGTGCATATACAATCCAACGCCCACCGTCCGGCAGTGATTTTATGGAAGAAAAATGTTTGCAGTTAAACGAACTGTTGCCGACTCGACAAACATTTTTAGCCCGGAAATTGGAAGGTGATAGCTCTGTTAGGTTCCAGTGACCCATTTCAAAATGCCGTCCATCCCGAGGTCACGTTCACTTACAACAAGCCCCGCATAAACATAGTACAAACATCAAATGGATATTAGTATTGTGCATACACTTCCATCATCAAATCATACTGTTTTGAGGGTCGCACGTTTTTAGCTGTAGCGTTCAAATTCAGAAAGATCTCACCGGATATTGTTGCTGATCTTCAGTCTTCATTTGGACGGCTTCCCTGTGATGCTAAAGGATGCATTTATGTCTCTACAGCAGTAGCACTCTGTTATTCAGCAAATATTTTCACATCATCCTTTTCGAAAGGAAAAAAAAAAAAACTTCACAGTTCTTCATCTGTACACCATGTGGTGAGTGAGTGCATCTGGAATTATAGGCCAGTCACTCACGTGCGCATGCTCGTTAGCGTCGTTTATTGCTTCTGACCAGCAAATGGCCGTTTTCTACATTGCACTGGTTTTCATTTTTCTCTCAACACATTCCCAGCAATCGAAATCCCCAGCTATGAGGCGACTCTATATCGACTTCTAAACTGCTTATCATCTCGCGACAAAGCGGAAAAATAATTTAAATTAATCATTTATGTCCGCGTGGCACAATACTAACAGCACTAACAAACACAACTATTAACTCTTCCTCCGGGTGCGGGGGCGAAGCACAAAAAACAAAAAAAAAAAACGTGGAAAAACTACCGACCATCACAAATTTTTGGAAGGAATCGATTAAATTCACTATATCTTACACAAAACACGTGGTGGTTTAATGATTTCACTGTTCGTTTAGGTTGAACTTCGAATATATGTTTAAGTTTTATTTTCCGCGAAAAGGACGCAGTAAAAACAAAACACGTCAGTTTCCAAGCACGGCTTGCTGCGATCACTCTCAACTCGAAAGCATTTGTTTCTCTCTAAATCAAATAACAGTTACTGCAAATGTGGCCACTGAGCTTCGGTAGGAGAATTGAAAACAGTTAAGACATTTTCAACAGCCATTTTTTATTAATTTAGAATGAAGAAACTGATTTTGTATTCTTGAAAAATAATAATCATAATGCAAAAAACATTACACATTTCATTTGCAGTGAGGGTTCATTTCCATGATCAACGTCTGAATGGACCCCTTCATTATCCACAACAACCGCCTAATTCATGAACTCTATCTCTCGTGTTTCTTTCCAGGTCATGGAAACGTTCCAACCGTCGGCGGTGGTGCTTCAGTGCGGTGCCGATTCCCTCACCGGTGATCGTCTGGGCTGCTTCAACCTGACGGTCAAGGGCCACGGCAAGTGCGTGGAGTTTGTCAAAAAGTACAATCTTCCCTTCCTGATGGTGGGCGGCGGTGGCTATACGATCCGAAACGTTTCCCGCTGCTGGACGTACGAAACGTCCGTTGCATTGGGTTGCGAAATTGCCAACGAACTGCCGTACAACGATTACTTCGAGTACTTTGGACCGGACTTCAAGCTGCACATCAGCCCGAGCAACATGAGCAATCAGAACACGACGGAATACCTGGAGAAGATCAAGAATCGGTTGTTCGAAAACTTACGAATGTTGCCACATGCTCCCGGGGTGCAAGTGCAAGCGATCCCAGAGGATGCCGTCAATGAGGAGAGCGACGACGAAGACAAAGTTGACAAGGACGAACGACTGCCACAGGCCGATAAGGACAAGCGGATAGTACCGGATAATGAGTTCTCCGACTCGGAAGACGAAGGCGAAGGTGGTCGAAGGGATAACCGATCGTACAAGGGCAGTGCACGGAAGAGACCGCGGCTGGATAAGGACGCCAAGTCGGAAGATATGAAGGACGAAGCGGAAGTGAAAGGTTTGCAATATTTTGTTTGACACCTAGTAGATTCGTTGATTTTTAAGGAAATAAATGATTTAGTTACTGATGTTGGAATCGTTTTTTCGTTTTCCTTTTTTCTCTACAATTTTATTGGTACAGCCGAAACGACGGGTGATAAAGAAGATGCCAAAGCCGGCGGCGGTGAGGACTCGAAGAAGGAAACGACCGCTGTTGCATGATCAGCGTTGGCCGCGTACCGGAAATAGCCCGCTACTAGCATAATGAAACAGTAAATTCCCCACACCCTGAACAATTACAGCAACAAAAACAAACAACCACGCATACAGTATTGGAAACACTTGCATACATATGTGTGTGACCTGTCCGCGTTTACTGTAAGGGCTGTTTTATAGGCATGGCGATGTTTTAAACTGTAGATTGTAAACACCTTCTGTTTTCCATTGTAATGACAACAAATAAGACAAGATCCTATTGATTACTTTTTTTTCTAAATAAATTTCCCCAAAGCAAACAAATACAACATTTAGAAATAAAAGTTTTAAACCCCGAACGAGAAAGTAAACGTAACAAATTGAGCAAGAGTTCCTGTTGTCGTGTTCGGACGGTGGAAAAATTAAATCTAGATATAGTTAGGATTCAAATTCTCAAACGAGCATAAATTGTAACGCAAAAACATGATGATACATTTCGTAGTAGCAAGCCCCGGTCCCACATTTAGCCACAGTCGCGCACCAATCGATTTATACATAACAAATCAAACGAAGCTACAACAAAAACCGCAACTCAAAAATCAACATGATCTCAGGAACGTAACCCACGTTTTGAAAGCAAGCATCTTCATTTATTCCCTTTTCATGCCCGGTATTATATTGGCCTAGATTTTAAGTTACATTTTTACCCCATCCTGAGTGGAGGTTTCTAAGAAGCGAGATTAATTTATTCGAACCGTCTTTTTTTTATATCTATCTAACCTACCGTATTCTACTTTGTAAACTTTTAAGTTTTGCAGAATTCCCTCAGCTATCGACGCGATGGTCTGTCGTTTTGAATGATGGATCCCTTAACACAATCATGATGAATAATTGAAACTACTAACAACTGATAAGAATATAGGACACTAACAAAAAATAAATGATAAACATTTAGCAATGAACTTATTATCCATAGGAGATCAACACAGTAGGATATAAATGAATAAGAAATATATTTCCAAATTGACGAAGAGTAAAAAGATGAATTAAAGGCGTTTTCAAGATCGGTGAGGGTCTTGGGATCAGCAGCAGCTGGAACGGATTTCAAATGTCTGTTAATTTCTTCGAAATAATCAAATGCGATTGCTGTGGTGTCTGGCGTTTAAATTCGTTGATTTATATTTGAGTAATTTTTTTGTTTTCTGTAATTTTTTGGATTTCACATCATTTATGGTCTTGCAAAACTGGACCGAACAATTGCGTTTAAGGACATACACGACCGAGTCCTTTTCCAATATAAACTCTAGGTTAGAGCAGTTTTCACTTCAAGTGTTTGAAACTAAACATCACAGTTATATCCTAAAAAAAAAAAAAAAAAGTTCAAACTGGTAATCAAAGGATGCTCCAAAGGAGCAAGCATTTGCTGAAAAATGTCATGCATGGAGTCATAATAATACAGATTTGTGCTCAGCAAATCGCGAAGTGAGAGGAATTCGATCGTGTATGTCCTTAACTGGAGGTTCAAAAGAGAATTTTTCATTGATCCAAGAGAAAGTGAGTAACGGGGTGCCTGGAATCTGGGACCACTGAGGCTGGTTGCCCGGCCTTTGGGGTATCATTCGCAGGCATACAAGTTGGTAATCGGATCTAAGGCAGCTGGGTTGTCTTATTTTGCAAGTTGTCTTTCGGTCCACGAGCATGGGCACATCGGACACCCGTGGCCTACCCCTGGGAGTACACTTGTTATAGTTTGTTTGTTTTTACTTCTAGCACAGAGAACAGACATCCATGCTGGAGTGCCCTCCGTGTGTTAATTTAAATTTCTATAACTGCCATTTTAAAATTTCAGCTCGTTTCCGTTCGGTTTGGTGAACCGTATGTTGGTGCCGCCTCGAGATTTGATAGTCTGTCAATTTTAGTTTGGTGAAACCTAGACTAGGCGGTGTTGTTTTTCCGACGGTTTGCTTTTAAATATTTACAAAGTAAATGTTCGAGCCTGGTTGTCTGTTCTCTGTGCTTCTAGGTTACTTGTTGGGGCACTTGGGTACGAAGTCATACCAGGTAATGAAGCGCTGATAGAACAGCTAACCAGGGTCATCTTGCTCAGCTGAAACGTATCGCTGTACTCTACAGTGGTGCTACCCACTGTGTTCCCGAGATACGTATGGAATGTGTCTTGGTATAACAATAGTGATGAATTAAAAATACAACATATAAGTGGCCTCACTCATTTACACCCGATTCAGCTGCAGTGTGGGCTACTAAAAGCTTGTAATGTGGAATTTACTATCTGTCAGTAGAGTGCTCTCCACTGAGCACATCTTAGAGAGGATAAGAGCGTTGTTTTTACAATACGTTAAGTGTTCTATTAGACCTATTCTGCGAGTCGAAACGAGTCAATTGACTAGTCGACAATTGTCGAATCGAGTGAGTCGACTCTCGATTCAATTTACACGCAGATTCGGCTTGTCAAGTGAGAGCGACTCGTTTTGACTCATTCGACTCGCAGAATAGGCCCCGATAACGACTGAAGAACAGAGTTATCTGTATTGAGATATCTAAGGGCCATTGACTTAACGTCTGCATTAAAAATAAAGAAAGTTTGCATCGCTTTTCTATACTATATTTATTCCTGCCACCAGTTGGCGAATACACCGATGCATTGCCAATCATTGTACCCATATTTCTTACAATCAACTTTGATAGCGATATCAGTTGTTGTGCAGAAGCCATGGCGAAAGCAGTAAAAAACCTCTGTTTAATATGTTCCTACTACCGCCTGCATTCTGGGGCGAAGAAATTCCCCACCGTGGGGCACTTTGTGTCGATGGGATACAGCAGATAATCGCCTTTGCTGGACAAAGAAAATAGTACCGACTGAAATTCTAATTTCAGCCAACCGGCGGTCCTGCGCGACCGGAAAGTCCAGCAGAAGTTGAAGCGCAATACCGTGGAAAACCCGGCTCAAGGCAGAGGCAAAAGATTCATGTAACTCCAGCCAATGTAGATCACCATGTGGAAGTGCAGGTCGATGAAGCAGTGGCTGAAGACACTGACCAATGGATAATAGCTGATGGACGATGAAACATATCTGACCCCGGACGGCAACGACTGACAGGGGACCGTATATTTAACGTCCCCCCCACCAAGAAGGTGAACAGAAAGGTCGTGTATATCTCCCAAACCAAGTTCCCGAAGAATGCTCCACTGTGGCTGAAAACGTGACGATCCATACAAAAAAATTTGAAGGTCCATACAAAAAACGTGACAAGGGGGGAGGGGTTTTTTTTGCGTGACGTAATTAATGGACGTTCCCTTTAAGAACCCAAGCTTACCCTCCAGAAACATTTGGTAAGTTTTTCCTGAACATAGTTACTTTCTGAACTTCTGATAAGTCACATCTTGAACTACGAGGAAAATTTCGCAAAACTTTGGGAAAGTACTCTCCAAAATTTCTTGGAAAATCTTCTTAAAATTGTAAGAAGTTTCTTCCAGAACTTAAGGGAAGTTCTTTTCTGAACTTCCGAGATGTTCTCTTCTGAACTTCAGGGGAATATTCTTCTGAACTTTGGGGAAGTTTGTTCCTGAATTTCTGAGAAGTTTCTGCTTGAACTACTAGAAAGCTCCTCCTATACTTTTGGATAGTTTCTTCCTGATTTTATCAAAAGTATCTACCTGAACATCTGGGATTTTATGGACTTCGAGAAGTTCTCATTCTGAAATTCTAGAATGTTCGATTCGAAGCTTTAGGGACGCTCTCTAGCACTTCTGGGTAGTTTTTTTTTCAAGGTTTACTGGCGGGACTCTGAATAGAGTAGAAACCTCTACGCCAGGACTTTGATGATATCGTTGCGTAAATCCTTTCGAATCATTTTGCATGTCGTCCAAGAAGACGCAATTGCAAATGATTCGGAAGGAGCCACGTTTGAAAATTTTGAGTCCGTTCGTCTTTTTCGTCAATTGTCTTTTTGTTATTTCGCTAGTCAGTGTTACGTTTATAAGTTTAATACGGAGTCTTTTCTTGTTTAGATCGTGATATGGGGCATTTATGTGCTTAAATGTTCAAGTTTGCTTCCTCTTCCTTTCAGTCATGTTCATGTCCACTGTTTAGTATGGTGTCGTTTTGTCTTTTGGTTATTTAGTTTGTCAGTTTGTTTTCTTTAGTCTTTTGTAGTTAAGAATGTCATTTATGTGCTGTGAAAGTCTGTTTGAGCAGTTTTCTCCAATAAAAAATCGTCGAGATTTTTGAATTCTACCAGTTGTAGTCATGTCTGATGTCTTAGTAGTCCCAACAGTATTAATGGTTTACTGATGGGACTTATGAGAGAGAAGTTTTCTTTAAAAAAAATCGGGAGGACGTTGCGTCTTTTTATGCTAGAAATGTTAGAGGGCATTTCGTAACTTCTTCAGTCGTAACTAGGTTAATAGATGTCTAGTTCTTATGTGCTCTGAAACTCGTCGATGTATACCTCGTCTTACTTCTTTTGGACGACCTATCACTTTGTCCGCCTTAGTCCGTTCTTGTCTTCTACGTAACTCAGTTAAATTCTATAGTACTGTTGTGGACTCGTTCACGTTTACTTGTCTGTTCATTGCCTTCTTTTTATTTGTCTAATACTAATCTCTAAGTCGTTTAATCGCTTCAAAGTCTGACAGCAAGTGCAGCCTAACAATCTTGGTCAGTTATTAGATTCACTTTTCGGTGGCAAGGTAAAGCTTCATCTCGCCTAGTCCCTATCTATTGAAAAATTATCAAGAAAGAAGCCGTTATAAGATTGTTTGTATACCATTGTTATAATGTGTGGTATTTTTATTATAACTCTTTGAAATGAGAAATAACAAAATAAGAATGGTGCCACGTTCGTAGTTTTAATCAAACTTCTACTCAGTGAATCCAACAGTCGATTCCCTACATATGTTAATAATCTTTAACACAGTGTTTACTAATATATACCTGTCTAGCTAGATTTATAATTAAGCGTGGCTTCGGCTCATCATGTCAGGGAACGCTAAGAAAGGTGTTACAGCCAAGAAGAAATCCCACATCATTATTACTGAGGAAAGAGCCCCACTAGACTGCACCAGCATTCAAGGCTCCCAGACAGGATGTCCGTTGGATCACATCTGTAAAATCAGTGCATCAATGCCAGATATGTGACGCGGCATTAAATCAAAATATTCAAGATGTGATACTACCACGTCAGGATATGTCTTTGGTTACCATCTCAATGATGATGGCGTAGGCCCACTCATCGCGTCCAGATCACATATCCGAGGGGAGGGGCTCTCTAGCACTTCTGGGTAGTTACAACTAAAGTTTTGGTCTCTTCGGAACTTCTGAGAAGTCCTCCTATGTACTTCTGAGAAGTTCTTTACTGAATTTTTGGAGAGAAAAAAAACTTCTTGATCCTGCAGGTAGTGCCCTCTCTGGTAAGTTTCTTTTTTTCGTGGGAGTTTTTTCTTGAGCTTATGCTTTCCAAAATTCTGATTGGTCCCATCCTGAACTGCGAAGAAATATTTATTGAAACTTTGGGAATGTCGTCTCCAGAATTTCTATGAAAATTCCCTTAAATTTGTTCTTGGAGTATCGTCCTGGACTTCTGAACTTTTGGGAAGTTTTCTCCATAACTCTGAGGAAGTTTGTTCCGACGCTATTGGGAAATTTGTGCTCAAATTAGAAAGAATTACCCCCAATGCTCCTGGAAAGATAAGTTCTGTTATCTCTAAAGAATTTTGAGAAATCTTTATTCTGAATTTTTGAAATGTTCTCCTCTGAGCTTTGCAAAATCTGCCTAGCACTTCCTGAGGATTTTTTTTCCTGATATTTTGAGAAATGAAAGCTAGTGCCCTTCCTGGTCAGTTCCCGTCTGAAATTTGGAGAATTTTTTTTTTGAACTTCTTAGTAGTTCACTCTTGAATTTCTGGGAAGAACTCCAAAACCTCTGAAAAGTTCCTAACTTCAAAGAAGTCCTCTTACCTCCCCTTCATGCTGAAGCTCTTATAAGTCCTCTCCTGGTTCTTGGGGAAGTTCTGCCCTGAAATTGGCTTGTACTGCTTGCTCCCAATACTTCTGAGAAGTTTCTACCTGGTTCCATTTACTAGATTAGTTCTCGACTTATGCAAAAATGTGTGTCTCAAATCAGCATAGAAACATTTCTCTCCTTCAAAAACCTCCATATGCCAAATTTGGTTCCATTTTCTGGATTAGTTCTCGAGTTATACAGAATATTGTATTTCATTTGTACGGGAGCCTCCCCTCTTTCAGGACGGGGAGAGATCTTAAACCATCATAGACACCTCTCTTGCCTTTAAAACCTCACACATGAATCCTAGAGGGTTTGAGCTGTTTAGTGGAATGCCTGTAACTAGAAATTAGAAGAAAAATTAGTATTCTCCATTTAATTCCAACTACCTTTGCTTATCTTCTATAGATACGCGTATTTCGTCTACAATGTCCAGACTTCTTGAGACACTGAAGAAGTCTGCACATTGTAGACGAAATACGCGTATCTGTCGAAGATAAGCAAAGGTAGTTGGAATTAAATGGAGAATACTAATTTTTCTTCTAATTTCTAGCTACCACACACATGCTAAATTTGGTTTCTGTTGCTTGATTAGTTCTCGAGTTATGTAGAAGTGTTTCATTTGTACGAGAGCGCCCCTTTCTAGAGAAGGGAAGGGTCTTCAACTATCATAAAAACTTTCCCCGCCCCGAAAAATCGAGTAGTTTTTTAATCAATTAGGTTCAGACAGACAGACAGACAGACAGAAATCCATTTTTATATATAATGATAGATTTAAAAAATATTTCAAATGTCTGTATAAGTCTGCAACATAAATAAAACGTCTGCTAAATGTCTGCATCGTTGGAAAAGTCTGCAACAAAAATGAAAAGTCTGCAAATTTACAGACATGTCTGTGAATATGGCATCCCAGTGTAAGATTCAAACGTTAAACTCTTGATACCTTTAGCACTTTCATGCAGACTAGGGCCACCTACACAAGAAATAACATTTCCCTAACATGATGGTGTTGCTACTTTCCGTGAGGGTGCTGAGAGTTTTGAGAAATTTGCGTTTGAAGCTTACTTCCTCTCTTTGTTTACAAAATCAGATACGTCTGTTTGAAAAAGTATTCGAGAAATGCCAACCGGAGTCAACCGTGACTCCAAGGTCATGAACAGTATCATCTTTCTGCGAAGGTTGATTGTTTATTATGTAATCAAATGCAATTGGGTTCAATTTTCGATGGAATGTGACAATGAAGCGTTTGTTAAAACTCAGAGAATGGAAATTCCTAGAACATCACTCTTCAAAGCTGTTGATCAAGTGCTGTAGTCGTAAGCAATCAGCGAAGCATCGCACAACATTAATTTTCACATTGTTTGCGTATAACAACCTGCAGTTAAGTGGAAGTATCAGTCTAACCTCGACGATGAAAATTTAGAACAGCAGTGGTCCCAAGTTGCTGCCTTGAGGTACGCCCGACAAATTAGTAAAGTAGTTCGATTGAGCTGAGCCGATCTTCACACAAAGTATCCTATCCGTTAGGTAAGATTTGAACCAACGAACTAAGTAATTTGACACTCCAAATTTGTCTAACTTTGCCAGACGTATAGCACGGTCGACCCGGTCAAAAGCAGCTTTGAGATCCGTGTAAACAACGTTGACCTGAGATCCAGCTTCCATATTCCGCAGACAACGCAAGTCCATCGGAGTTGGAGCGCGGATCGTCTAACCTGGTAGCAGCGTATCCTGCGACCTAGAATTTGATTTGGAAAATGAGCTAATTCAACTATTTGCGTACATGAAACAGACGGAAAATCCTGCAGACACAACTATTTTTGTACATACACATCCTTGCAGAGTGTGTTTCCAAATGATGAAGTGGCTCTGGGTACATATTTAAGCGAGGAACCACATCGCTCTGTGCCTTCGAGATGATCTCTCCTGAACAACATGTATTTCACCCCAGAAGATCGATCTCAAAGAGTTTCCGCTTAACTAGTGTCCAGTACTCCTTTATTGGGTGAAGTTCTGGACAGTTTGGTGGTTTGGCCTCTTATACCTTTTATCATTCTAGGTCGAATTTCACATAGTGACAAGAGCCAAAATCAGGCCAAAACAGAGCTGTAGGGTCGTGGCTGCTGATAAGCGGTAGCAACCGCTTTCGCAGACATTTATTCTTGGTCATTATGATACAAGAAAATGTTTGCAAAAAAGCTAATTAGCACGACTTTTTCCTGGGTACATGCTTCATTTTGTACGCCTTCAGTTCTTGCCTCTGCTTCACCTTTTGTAGATATGATTTTGACTTCCCAACTTTGCGAGCCACATTTCACACAAAAAGATTGGGACTTTTCTCAATAATGGCAACCACGTTTTTGTCCATTTGTCGGGAGAATACTTTTGATATGTTTTGCTTCCGACGTTTCGATCCACAGTCAAGTGCTGGTCAAATGATTTGCAAACACAAAAAACGGTACTTTTCGTAAGTTTGAGTTTGTTGGCAAGATCGCGTACCGATAAATTAGAATTAAGCTGCCTTTCAAATTGCGTTTGCGCACTTCCACTCTATTCGACGCCATTTTACTGAATGTAAACATTCAGTACTGTCATATAAGTAAAACATTTCAGCGATCCGTGAAATAATTCAAAATCTACACTGAAAGAAAAGTGTCCGAAATGTAACGTGGACAGACTTTATGAATGCGATAATGAAAAGAGTGCGGATCTCACTGCTTTTTGGATGGATGTGTACATGGGTGTATCCGGTTACCGTTTGGTATTTCATGAGCTCTGGAAGGCTCAGTGTCTGCTTAATTTTGGACTAAAAGGACTCAAGTGCCTACCGGATGATGTTGTAGTTTACGGATGTGGTGAACCGATAGAACTAGCCATGTTAGACCGTAACTGTAATCTGAAGCAATGGTAATTTTTTTGGCAACGTCGACCAATGAGTTGGAAGCGGTTGAGAAGGTCGATGCGGATTATGCGAAAAAAGCACACATTAATGTCGGATATCAACCTTTCGGATTTCACCATTGGTTTCATCGTATAAAAAACCAGTCTTGTTATCAAAGATTTAGTTGAGCTCAATAGGCTAGGTAGAAAATAAAAAGAAAGTACCTTTTTGTTTTATTATTTATTTTTCGTCGGCCTATTTCCTCACATAGTGACAATCACCGACGCCAGGGAGACGACTCCACCACCTGGACCCTACCTAACGACTCATGACTATGAACCGGGACGGCTTTACTTCCCTTCCGAAGGAAGACGTGACCAAGATTTTTTCGCCTCAGAAAAACCACCGACGTCGACTGGGATTGAACCCAGACCCACTGGGGTGCCAGTAGCAGTCACGCTTACCACTACACCACCGACGCCGGCTTAAAAAGGAAAGTACCTGGTAAATAATTGCTAATACAAAAGGCTGTGATATTAAAAACATTCACTCACACGTCCCTCGTCAAGCGGTTCAGAATAATTTATTCACTCCGATCTAGTCAAGCGACATTAGCGAATCCAAACTGGTCAGACTATCGCCCCGGCTCGATCGGGACGTTAGCGAGTTTCGGTTGTCGAGCCGTGGACCACCCAGATAGCTAATCGGATTGGCGAACTGTCGCTTATCGGCATCCAGGAAAACCGGAGGCAACTTCCTATACTTCACTCGCATCACTATGTTCTCCGGCACCTGGGGCTCTCGAGGTGGCTGTTGCCCTTCCACTACATCATCTACGGTTGATTGTTCAACTTTTTCTTCTTGTTGGCCTAGGGATTCTTCCGACGAGTTCGACGGTTCATCTACTTCGACGATTGTTTCATCTGCAATGTTATGCTGATATTTATATTGCGACGCTTCGTCGGATGTGGAAGATGATGGCGAATCTACAGAATCTACGGCAGCCAAGCTTGTTTCTAGTGCTTCCTAAAGGGCGGTGTGGTGAGCCGAATGTTAGATAACGCTGAACTATACTAATAGATCTAAAGGAAGGTTGACGGTCGAGGAGGTCTGCGATCCGCATTGTTTGTGGACACTTGGCACTTACTTGGTTGTTAGTCACGGACAGAAAAATGAAACACAGAACGATGGGGACTCCTTAGAAATTCTCATCTTTATTTGGCTTCCATTTAGAACTCACAATCTATCTAGTAAGGGGTAATGCTCGGAAATACAAATGAACGCAACCACCGGCAACTATCACTGTCACCAGATTCGGGGGGAATGTAACTGGAAAGAGATCATACAGCACAAATATCCGGGAACACTCAAATACACAAACACAATCAAACACATGTACATGATCACATAAAGCGGTTAGCCACGCCCACTTTTCGATTTTGCCTAACTACGCCGGCGATTCGGGTGATTCGTCGATCTTGTACGGTAGTTGGTTCATACCGGCCAGGGCAGCCGGCGGAGGTCCCCAGGATACCTGCCGAGTGACTCGCGTTCGCAGTCCATTGGTGAGCGGTTGAGCCGAGTTGCCGGGAGAAGGCGAAGGAGTCGGTTCGGCAAATAGGACCAGTTTGTGCGGTTTACGATGATGACTGCTTTTGACGGATTCCTTCACCTGGATGTTGACGATGAGACGAATGAGACCTGCGTGAGCGTGCTGGTAGGACACGTAACGTAATTACAAACCATGCAGGATGGGTGACGGGTTTGACCGCCCTTTGAGGTGGAATGAGGTAGAGAAACCAGTTCGATGGTTGCATTCAGATTTTTGGTATACAAACTTTCATTTTTGTTAGGTGAATACCCAACAAACATTCCAAGTTGATTAAAAGTTGTATGATCAGCTTTATACCCAGGTAACCAATAAGCGGTTTCAAAGCGTCTTTACCGCACTTTATCAAGCAATTAAGTCGCCTTAAATGCAACATAAATGCCGCTTTTGGCCCAATATACGACTTCTTTACTGCAATGCTAAGATGATGCTTCATTAATGCTAGTTTGCATTCGAAATGCTTATTACAGGGTACAAGCATTTAAATAGCATTTGAAATTCAACTTTACAACAGATAGCATTCAAGATGCTGATATAATGCTAATAGAATGCTTGTAGCATCTGAAATGTAGATTTTGGTTTGATTTACTGCATATTCTAATGCGTATTGGTTACCTGGGTAGTTTCTTTAGACGAATAAATTCTTATTTAACAATAGATGTTTGTTGCGTAGAGTCCCTCACTCGTCACAGAGAGTCCCAGGATAGGTTTTTTTTTCTTGTGTCAATACAGTAATTCATCAGATTCCATGCTACGAAAAATAACCTGCACAAGATTTTACAATTATTGTGGCCGATGCGTTTTCCACAAGCCGTGTGGATTTTTTCGAACTAACCTATATGAGCATTACACAGTATGGATTGCATTATCAATTATTCATTCTCATTTCAACACATAAGATCTAGAATTTTGGCATACCGTTTATTTGCTTATTTACAAATAAATATCTTACAGTCTATACAGAAGCGTGCGTCGAAGAACAAACAACCGATTGTGCATGCACTTTTATAACTCATAAACCTAAGATAGCTGTGGAAAATTAGTGTTTCATGTACAGTAGGAGTTTGAACAAAGAATGACAGATGGAAACGTGCAGTAGGGTGAATGTGTGTGTGTGTGATAGATTAGAAAGACAGAGTAGAAGAACGAAAATTAAGTTCCTTAAACATTAAATGAATACTATACATCGAAGTCCTTGAATTTTAGTTGCAAGTCGCCAAGATCCAGCTTGTTTAGTGTTACTTCACTGATCGAGCTAAACGGTGCAAGGGATTGCAGGGTCATGCTTACCGGTGGATCGGTCAATTCGCTATCACTATTGTCCTCCCGGTCGGACAGGTGCTGGTGCGTCGGACCGTTGCCGTTGGCAAGATGAGACGAGCTTCCGCGGGTGGAGTCATTCATCGATTCATCATCCGGTTTTACGAGCGCTTCGGCTTCTTCGGCCGCAAGCGATTCCCACTGAAGCTCATGGTCCATCAGTTGGCTGTCTGTTGGGGGGTGGGTTTCAATCATTGTAGCCGCGTAGGTTTGGAGGAGTACCAACTTACCTCTGATGCCGGTGAGAAGCTGCATATCCTTTTCATTTTTATGGATTGGGTCCGGCGTCTTTTGACCTGCATCACCGTTGATTGGCGGTGTTATGCTTCCGTTTTTGAGGATTCCAACCAGGGGTTTGGTGGAACCGTTTTCCTTCTTTTCCTCCAGGGGAATCTGCAAATTGGCAGTAAATGATGAATTGTTATTCACTGGAAAGTAAGCTTTAGATGATAACATTAGTTTGGAATGCAGCTCTTTTGTTGCCATAGTAACATTTTATTTCAGACATCAAACAAGAATGTTCAATAAGAGCAACAATTCATAGAATAAAAGACTACCGAAAACAAAGAGTCAGATCTTGAACTTGGTTTTGAATTAGATTTGGAAGATTTTAATTCCATCCTGAACGGACATGGACAACTTTCAATCGGAAATAAAACGTTTACCTTGAATATTTTGAGAAAAAATATGGTAATAAAATTGTAGTGTGCCATGGAATTCTACGTGTCATCGACTCAAAATTGATGGATTTGAACTGTTATTCACTTGAGAAAATGGAGACGGGGAACGTTACAAGTACTGAAGAGTCTGTGAAAAATCAGTTACTCCCTGGCGATACTGGTTCCAGGTCTTGCTCATCATCCATCTTAGATACTCCAAAACGAAATCATACAATCTAAAGTGATAATGACGATGATGTGAACGTCACTATTAAGCCTGCGGTTGCAGATGGCCGTAGTAAATAGTGCATTGCGAAATGTGAGCAAATGGTTAACTTAAATGGCGCAAGAAGATAATCAAGAGTCAACAGAGAAAAATTAGAGAACTACGTGAATCTGGGATGTCTAAAGATGAACCAAGGAAACAGGTATTGTATACAACAAAAGTTGTTGTTGAGACTCCAAATCAGAGCTTAAAAATATCACATTCAATTCTCAAATTGCACCCTAACTGAGTCAAAATATTAGTCATCACGCACTGTTTCTAGCGAACATGAAGTAAACACAAATTTGCCTTCATAAATCTCTTGTGCAAGGTGAATCAACTTATTTTGTGTTGCTTTACTTTGATCATTGATTCGTTCAAGAAAGCAGTGACTGTACGTAAGCGCAAACAACTCATTCAATTTAAACGTTCTACCGTGAAGACGAAAGAACAGTCATTCATTTGGAGAATCAATGAAGTGGAAAAAACTAAAACTTCTCGAATCAATCCTGCTAATGCCTTTTCTCGAACAAATGCCCCTGAACTTTGTAGCGATTTTGGCCATTGCTCCGCCTTTTGGCTTCCTTTGCCTTCAGCTATGTTCGGGAATATTTGAAATCCTGTGGCAGAAAAAATCACTCACGAACGCGAAAATGAATGACTGGTTACCAGAACATTCAATCAAGCAACCAAAATTGAAAAGCCGTGTGCTTTGCTGTGGTGTGAATGAGTTGTGTGGAACACAAGGACAACGGAATGACTGAGCACAGCAAAATAAGTAAACACGAATATACTGCGTGACTGATAGAACGAAATGACGAGAGCGAAAATTGTACACACTGAATATTTTTTTTACTCATCGTTCACGACGGGTGTCAATTTGTTCGAGCTCTGGTTTAGTTGCATTTGGATTCCAAATGCAACTAAACGTTGCAGAGTTGGCGAACAAGGCAATAGCGGAGAAACACAATTCCAAGAGAACTAAGACACTTCTTTGTCCTAAGAAACGTGCTGGACTATCCAACAGCGGTAACCAGGCTACGTCTAAGCGGAAAGCAGATCAGAGCAAGGAAAAAGCTGGGGAGTTAAGAGGGGTTCAAGAACGTTCCGAAATTACAAAATCTGTCTCGGGCTAAGGTGATCGGTCATTCCGGTTCGTGGCAAGCTTGGTTAGAGTTGGCATAGCCCTATAAGGGTTCCCTTAAAAATGACATGTCTATAGCACAATTGGATGCTGTACAAAATGCTCTGCTTTTGCAAATTGAGGATCAAAGACAAGCTCTAGTCAAACCGAAGTTCACAAAGTGTAGCTACAAAAATTGTTACTTGGTTTTTGCATACAAAGATCAAGAAACACCAGTGTGGCTGAAAGATGTAACAAGGTCACTACGTTCTTGGGAAAATGCGGAACTTCTGGCTTTGTATGAAAAAGACATCCCTCGTCCAGCAGATTTTCAAGCATTCTTCCCCTTAAGTGCTGACTTCAGTGATGAGAGAATTAAAGGGCTCATAAAGAGCCAAATGCACAAAAAGCTGAAAAAATTGACCTGCTTGAATCCAAATAAACATGCCAAATGGACCTTGAATGTGGATGATGCATCGTTGAGGGTTTTGTCAGAACGAACAATGTTCGCAATTTTTGATTTTGCGAAACACAACTGCGGACACAACACACAACAACTTTAGGCCATCGTCAACCCAAAAACAAAAAGTTTAAAATTTTCGCTCACAACCAACGAAAATAAAGGAAGTTTCTCAATGGGAAATAAACAACGGGTCCAGTGCTCCCCCAAAAGGCGACAAGGAGCAACGAATCTGTCGCAATGAAGCCAATTGAATTTCTACAGGCGAACCTTCACCACGCAAAAGGTGCGTCTGCTGTGTTGTGTAGGAGGTTCAAAAAGAAAGAAGAGGACATTGTGCTTCTTCAGGCGCCACGGTCCAATAAAGAGAAACAGAGTTCTTTTAAAACAGCTATTCTTGTTAACAAAACATTGAAATGCAACCTTACTACAGAGTACATCAAACGGAACGTCGTCGCGGTTATGGCTGAGGTACCAACCATCAGGGGGGAAACCGAAGTCGTTGTAGATTCAGCGTATTTTCCTGGTGATGTTCCTGAGTTCCCGAGCAGGAACGATTAGCTTGATAACTGGCCTTGGTAGCTAAGAGCTCAGATTAGGAGGTAAAATGCCTGAGGATAATACCATAATATGTAACATAGGTAATAAACCAACCTTCTCAAATGCAATCAAGGGGCAACACCTGGCATTGAGCAATTCGGCAATTGTTGAAAAAAATCGGAACCGGCATGTGTAAGACGAAACCTCACTGTCTGATCATAAACACATTCTTTTTGAGAGGGATGGAGGCGATTTGTCGCCTTCTGCATATCAAAATTTCAAGAAAACAAACTGGAATCAGCATGCGCAACAATTAAAACCAAACTTATTATCAAATGACATCAAATGACATTCTCTCAAAAATTGACGAAGTGATTGTTAACTTCTACAACAGGAGCTGTCCTATGACGTAATCGATTTCGAACAGGGCCTCCCGTGGTGGAATTTCGCTTTTTGAGTCTTCTTAAGGTTCCGCTTGACGATGGCCCAATATTGTTCGATTGGGCTGAGCTCTGGCGTGCTGGGAGGGTTCTTGTCCTTGGGCACCACTTGAACGTTGTTGGCAGCATACCACACCATGGCCTTTTTTCCGTAATGGCAAGATGCCAAATCCGGCCAAAATAGTGCGGAACAATTATGTCGCTTCAGGAAAGGGAGTAGACGTTTTTGTAGGCACTCGCTCAGATAAATTTCCTGGTTGACGGTTCAGCTCGCAATGTTAATGTCTTCAAGCCGCAGGAACACATGGTCTGCCACACCAGATATTTCTTGGTGAACTTTGACAGTTTAATGTGCTTGAAAAGATTTGCCACCTTTGACGTTAGTTTCATCCACATCCACGCAATCAAACTTCGTCAGCATCGTCGTGTATAACTTTCGCAATCGTGCTTTGACGTCGTGTTTTGTTTATCGTCGTGATTTGGAGTCACCACTTTTTTGTAAGTCGGCAGTCCAGCTCGTTTTTAAGCTCTATCCACGATTGAAGGCGCTGCTCTCAGCTTCTTTGCGACATCTCAGACGGAGAGGTTGGGATTCCGCTCGGAACGGTGGGCAACACTTTTGGTCGTCGCTGTGGCCTCCGGCTATCGATTTCCCCCCGATCCAGATTTCTTGGCTGTCGACAAACGTTCACCGAACACTTTTAATACATTGGTAACAGTTGATTTAGCCACATTCAACAATTTTGCCAATTTGGCGTGAGAGTAGTTTGGATTTTTGCCATGCACGGCAAAATTTTGATGCGTTGCTTCTCTTCCTTCGACGACATTTTGATAACTGAAGTGCTAATCTCAAAATCAAAATAGAGGCATGATGCTACACGCACATATCTTCAAAATGAAGAGTGTACATTTTTTTTTAATTCACGATGAAAGAAAATGCGTCAAGTTTAAGTCGACCAAATTTTGATTGAAACACCCTTTATATGCAAAAGCACTGTTTTTCAAAATTTTAGTTTGGTTATCAATCTGGTAAATCAACAGTTACAGCACTTCTTACGCTAGTAGAAAAAGTCGAAAAATCTGTGTCATTAAAAGAAATAGCACTTTGTTCTTTCTTGGATATTGAAGGAGCGTTTGACAATACATCTTATTCCTCTATGGCTCGAGCAATGAAGAAGAGGAATTTTAACATTAGCATTGTCAACTGGATTCAAACTATGCTTGCAAAAAGAGAATTCACTTCTGAGCTAGGTGGAGTAGTTTCCCCACTAATGTGGGTAGACGATCTTCTCAGAAGCTTAGAAGTTAAAGGTTTCGAGGTTGTAGGCTTTGCGGATGACATAGTCATCTTAGTTAGAGGGAAGTTTGACAATACAGTATCGGGTAGAATGCAATAGGTTTTAAAGATTACCCAGTCTTGGTGTATGAAGGAGGGTCCATCAAAAGTGGTAAACGTACCTTTCACAAGAAAAAGAAGAGATAAAGCACTCGAGCTTTGAGGAGAACACATCCAATTCAGCGGACAGGTTAAATACCTAGGCGTAATTCTGAATGTTAAGCTGAACTGGAATGCACACCTTGATTATGCGATAAGCAAAACTATGAGAGCTTTAGGGTTATATTCCAAAACCATTTATATACTATCCAACGCCCACCGTCCGGCAGTGTTTTTATGGAAGAAAAATGTTTGCAGTTAAACGAACTGTTGTCGACTCGACAAACATTTTTAGCCCGGGAATTGGCAGGTGATAGTTCTGTTGTGTTCTAGTGACCCATTTCAGAATGCCTGGTTACTCACGTCCATTCCGAGGTCACTTTCACTTCACTTACAGTACAAACATCAAATGGATATAGGTACTGTGCATACACTTCCATCATCAAATCTTATTGTTTCGATGATGGCACGTATTTAGCAGTATCGTTCAAATTCAGAAAGATCTCACCGGATACTGTTGCTGATCTTCAGTCTTCATTTGGACGGCTTCCCTGTGATGCTAAAGTATGCATTTATGTCTCTACAGAAGTAGCACTCTGCTATTCGGAAAATATTTTCACATCATCCTTTTCGAAAGGAACAGCCCGAATACAATTAGTACTTCGCGCATAATGAAAATCACAGGTAAAAAACACTTTCGAGAAAAATTTGAAAAATCACAATTATTGTTCAACGAAAAAAAAACTATGTGTATAACAGATGTGTAGACCCACATAATCATTTTTGTCTTAAGCCCACTGAGGCAAATGCACATAAGAAATTCAATAAAACCCCTTATGAAGTTCAGTCACAAGTTATTTTCATGAATTTCAATGCGGTACCTTATGAAACAAATTTTCTGGATGAAATCATAACGTAAGCTTTTCATAAGGCATTGGAAAAGAAATTAAAACAATGTAGAACATAATTCATATGGGTGCCTTATGAATTTTTAAATTAAGAAATCAGACACCTATAAGTCCGCATTATGAATTTTAGTAGGCACGCTTATGGAAAACAAAAAGCATAATTATAACATTTATATATTTTAGCATGAAATTGAAAACGTATTTTTATGGAATACAATAGGGCAAATGACGGATTCGGCAGAACTTATTGTTTGTCTTAGCCTATTATCGTCAGGGGGGTAAATGACGTCCTTGAGCACTGAGTTTTTGTATGAAGGTACATCATGTTCCAGAGCAACGTTTTGCAAAAATATAGCTCTCTACGATTTTATTTACCCCCTGACGATAATAGGCTAAGATAAACGATAAGTCCTGCCGAATCCGTCATTTGCCCTTTGTAGTTTTTAAAATATTAAACTAGATCTCAATGCAAAAATCGGCCAAGTGGTTTAAGAGTTATGATTTAAAAAAAAGGCATTTTCAAAAAAACTCAAACAACGACAAAAGATGACTGAAATTTACATGATTTTTATTTTTGAATTATAATTTTTCCAAAAACGAAAACACCTTATTTATTCACCTATGGTGAGATCTGCCCCTTTTTACTGAATCAAATTTTCACATTTAAAATTTTTATTATAATAAGTTTTTCGACGGTTGTTTTGCTCAATTCAATTTTGGGCACTAAGCTTCCTCTTAAGGCCGGATACCAGAGGAGGCCGATTTTCTCCAGCTTCAGGGGGCAGATCAGCAAACCGGTAGTCAGTTTAGCAACATTTCCAACGCTGACACTCGGAAGCAGCAAGGGGTAACCGGCAAATGCAATTGTTTCCTTTAATAAACCGTTGAAAATAAGAAGTCTTAATATAGTGAAAACAATTCAAGCCATTTAATTATACTTACTTCTGTAGTAGAAAAAGTAAAAAGGGTAAGATGCGGATTACCCGGAATAAATCAAACAAATTATAAAAATATAAGATAAAAATTCACACCAAACGAGCGAAAAACACATCGCACAACCGACGGCGACAACCGATTCGACGGAGTCATGTTTGTTTCCATCTTGCTTTTTTAGCGCAGGCGCAGAAATGATGATGTTGATTTTTTTTTTCAAATAAACACTGTCGATTTTCAAAACTAGCCTTATGAATTTCAAATTCGTGACTCATGAATGGCTTACGTCCAAATAGTGAAAACCAAGGCGTCTAATATGAAACGCATAAGTGACTTATGAAACAAAAAATTCCTTCGGTTTTGGGTTTTCATAAGTTTATCATTTTGAATTTCTTAAGTGCATTTGCCTGAGTGTACGTCCAAAAATAACGTACGCTTCGTTAGTGTGGTGGGCAAAAACAAAGGCAGCTACTGCAGAAGCAAAACTTGCCAAACTTCAATGACTTGCATGATTTGCTATAACTGGAGCTCTGGATGCAATTCTCATCCTGCTGCCATTGCATGAAAATGTGCAGTTGGAGGCGGTAAGAAGCGCTCGGATGCTGAAAAGGTCTAGAAATATAATGTTAGGTGATCTTACCGGTCATTTGAGTATATTACAACATTTTAAAAGAGGACCGGTGATAACTATGAACGGAGACTGGATGAAACCGGAGAACAACTATGAGGTTCGCTACAAGTTATGCGATACATCGCGTACAGATTGGGAAGCCAAAGGACCCACTGTTCGCTAAGGTTCAATCACAGTTTTCACAGATGGCTTGGAATTTGGAACGAAACCTGGGGCAGGAATATCCTGGAATCAAAATGTCTGGCCAGTTTTGCAAGCAGAAATCTTTGCATTACAAGAATGCGTGAATGTCAGCCTGAAAAGAAAATGCAAATATATGGTATGCAAATATATAGCTTTAAAATCATTATGCGCTTAAAAATGTACATCGAAAATTGTCTGGGAATGTATTCTGTCATTGAGACTACTGCGTCAAACGAACTCAGTAAACATGTATTGGATTCCGGGACACCGTGGCATTGAAGGGAATGAAATAGCAGACGATCTCGATAAAATAGGATCTAATTCACAGTTTTTTTTGGCCCAGAGCTATTCTGCGGTTTATCAAACTGTATTGTAAACAAGGAAATTAATTTTTCTGGGAAGAACGAAAAGTGATAACCAATTGGTTGGCTGTCAGAAAGTGTAACCAGTCAAAAAGATTTCCAAAGTCCAAACTCAAATAAACCCAAAAAGCTCTTAGAGCTCAATAAGAGAGCTCTCTGTACATTCAGTGACCTAGTAACAGGGCATTGTCCGCCCAGATATCATTTGAAGAACATTGGCCGGGTTCAGAATGATATATGCCGCATCTGTAACCTAGAAAGCGAAACTTCGGAGCATCTGCTTTGCCGCTGTAGTGCATTGTATAGGCGCAAATTAAAATTTCTTGCAGTGGTTGTTTGCAGTCCACTGAGATTTAGTGTGCCAATCCTGGTAAGGTGCCCTAGCAGCAAATTTGTTTCAAATCAGGTTAAGTTAATTGAATGCAACTCAATTCAGTCACAATCAAGTAGCTGCAACCAATTATGTCAGTTTTGTGTTGCTTGGGTAATTAGGTTCCTAAACCAAGTCATACCTAACTGGGAACGAGTTGTGGCCAGCAGCTGACCACCCAACAAATGCTGACCACCAATAAGCATACAATAAACAGGGATATACTACAAAAGTTCGTATCAATGGACGCAGTAGTACGTAAATTCCCTAAAAAAAGAATAGGAATTCAAAGAACACTTCCCTCCCATCCCTGCTGATCATAAGGACCTGGCCAGGTGTTGAGCGATGAAAATGATGGACCCAAGGCAACTCACAACAGCCAATCTAGGAGAGTGTATGGTTGGATAATGCTATGATATGCTATGCTATGCTAGTTTTGTAATAGCAGACTATGTACTCAGCCATACTTAAAATCACTGGTGTCCACTTTTGACATGAACGCCATTGACATAAGACAACTTGGCTGACTGACTCTTCTAATGCACCTTAAAACGGACGCTCATTGCATATTAATTTAAAGTTTTAAAAGTATTATTAGGACAAAGCGCAGTGCTGTAAGTAGCCAATTAGCATACCATTGCAATTGACGGCTGTCTGGAAATATGAATTGCTGTATGAATCATACTGTGCATACGCTTCTTGAAATACTTCTTGGGGTTTACTTCAGTACTACTAGTTGTTAACATAGACTACATCAAAGGAATGAATGCCACCCGTAAGAATTATTGTTTGGTAATTTACATGACTTTTAGAAATCTAGATACCACTACCACTGAGATGACTTCAGCAATGGGGGCTATCAACTTAGACAGCATTTTGTCCCTGAGTGTCATTTCTCATCAGTCAAAGCTCATGAATAACTGACAGTTTTAAAAAGACTTCGTCCAATACTAAATACTTCAACTAGTGCTCAAGCAGCCAACATAGGCTACCCGAGTTGGACCGACCTATAACTTTCATTTGCTTACGTTTTTAATTTCCGTTGCCAACTTTATTAAATCGTTGCAAATTGTGTTGCTTACTTCAATACAACAGTTAGCTTTTTAGCCGTAACATCCACTTTTCCCATGGAATAAAAAAATGTCATTGTTCCTTTTCATGATGAATCGAAAACCTAGGAAGCAGTTTTTCAAAAATGGATTTATGAATTTCCTCTTATTGCCTGAAGTATGTGAGGATTTCTCATTTCTCATGGAGACGCATGGTTTAATAATGCCTTGTAGAATAAACTAGCTCTTGAAAGATGAGATGTACAATGTTGCAATGTTCAGAACATCCAAGCTAAAAACAATACTCACCGCCTTGTAGTTGTAGCCTTTCACATTGGTCGTGGACGATTCGAACTGCATCTTGGCGGCCTGTTCCTTTGACAGAATGATGTCCTCGTCCGTTTTCCGCTCCTGGCGCTTCTTGTACTCCCGATCCGAGCGGTAGACTTCAATCAAACAGCACATGACAATCACCACGAAGACCGCGGTGAGAGTTATGAACACCACCTGCGTCGTGTCCTCCTGTTCCGTCTTCGTCTGATGGATGGCCTCGTATGGAATCCGAGCCGGTGGATCGACGACCCAATTTTTTACCGTTCCCTGTTGCGGTGATGGATGGAGCTGATAATTGGTTAGACGAGATAAATGGTCGAATGCACTTACCGAGGTCATGTTGACTTCCGGTGCACTGAACGATGGCTGCTTCAATAGAACATCAAATTGCTTACACTGCGCCGAACGGACGCCTTGAGGATTAATGACATGGATCATTTCCACCTCGCTCTTCGTAAACAGCATGTACTCCTCCAATGGTTTCATAGTGTCGTTGTTCACGTGAATAAAAATGTCTGTTTGGCGGGGGAAAAAAACGTTAAAATTCATGAACTTGATTGTCAACACAATTTCGCTACGGCTGACTTACTCGACAAACAACCATCGTAGCTTTTGAGGCCAGTAAACCGAGTGTCGGTCGTATTGATGCCACCAACTTGAACGTGGTTCTTTCCCGGGTCCAAGTTTTGAACTAACGGTTTATTCCCCGGACTCAAAACCATTTCAATGTTCCTCCGATCCACCAGCAGAGAGCTTTCATTTCCATTCCTCGTATAGTAGATCGAATGCCTGGCGTCGTCCATAAAGTTACGCTTAACCTTTGCCTCGTAAGTAGATCCTTCCCGGTCTTCCTCAATCACTAGATGATTTTCCGGAGTGATTGAAACCATCAGGTAGTAGCTTCGGTCGTTCTTCGTCTGCAGCAGCAGCATCACCCGATTGGTTCGCCTCATATCGTTACTGGAGAATGCCAACTGCAGCTGAACCTGTTCCACCTTTTCCGTCAGGGCAAACTTCCGCAACAGAATCGCCTCTCCGCTGAAACTGGCGCCCTTCTCTTCGGAACAGAACTCACCCAAAAAGCTCGTATGTTCGCAATTACAGGTGCTCTCCTGTTTGGCAAATTTCTCCGTACAAATCCCCCCATTCTTGCACGGTTCGGCATCGCACTTCATCTGACAATCATCGAGCACTCCCTCCGTCACTGCAATGTAAAATAAAACAAAAAACATAACCAACGATGAAGAAAATCGGAAATCCAAGCCAAGCTCGAAGCGTACCGTGGGCATTGTTTTGCAGGGCCATCTCCTTGAGTGAAATCAAATTATCGCCCACCTTGAGGCCACGGATGCACCCGATGTAGCCCTGCAGCTCCTCGGTGTCGGCGTTGGGTTTGAGCAGGTTCGCCGGATCGTAGCCGCCGATGTTGAACTGGAAGTACTCGGTCGGTGGGGCCGGTGGGCGGTGCGGCGACAGGACCTCTGTGTGCATGGCGGGAGCAATCGCGCGTGACGTGAAATGAAAGGGGAATTTCATTATCAACCCGGTCTGGGTGCTGATTTATTGGGGGATAAAAAAAAATGCGCAGAGGAAGGAGACGGTAGCGTTGTTTGAAGATTTATCTTTGTTTTTATGAAAGTTTGATGCCTTATTTATTTACTATTCAAAGGTTTGTAGTTAAATAATTTAATTGTTTAATTGTTGGGCTTTGAGGAGTTCAGTTGTTGTTTTCACTTTAAATGGAACGATTAAAAACATTTCCAATGGAATTAGATGTATTTGGAGTAATTTTTTTAAATTTGATGAAATTGGAGTTAGGTACATTTTATGTTTTAATTTATTTATGTTTTATGAAGTTCAAATATAACAGAAATTCATAAATTGGATTTACTTGAAACATCTTGCAAATGATCGCTTGTTTTTTTTTTTTTTTAAATCAGATAATCAGGTTACCTTTAGATTTTATGATCCTTCATTTCTCACTTACCAGATTAATTTTCGATGTTTTTGAAACAAGCTAGAGTCACATACGTTTTATACGGTCAAAGAAATTGATTGAAATTTTGTAAGACTTAGCTCAAATGTCAGCTCTTGTATATACTTGTGGAAGCCCAATTTGTTATACTGCAAGATGGATGCTTGGGAAATTATTGATGCATTAATATATACTAATTATTTTATGGGAGATTCAAAAAAACGAGACTAACCCAAAAGTCACTTTAGTACATTCCTGTATTCTTTTTATTTTAACGTTGTTGATTTTGGTGGAAGTGGAGAAATCAAGTAACCCATGCATTTAAAAACCAGGAAGTGAAACTATAGTCACTAGATTCATAGTCTGGCGGATACAACGACGGGAGCCAATTTGAGCTGTAAGTTGGCGGAGCCATTCGAGCATAGCTCGAGTAATTCATGTTAAGGGCCTAAAAGCCATTTGTAAACAATGATTTTAAACGTTGATTTCTTACAAATCACAACAATCCCACTATATCCTGCTACTCCATATGGTAGAACTAACATTCTTCTACCAAATGCTGCTTTCATTTCACGAGAGTGATTAAGGATTCAAGAGATATCGATATTTAAAGTCATTGTTTACAAATGGCTTTCAGGCCCTTAACATGAATTACTTGAGACATGCTCGATTGGCTGCGCCAAGTTACAGTTCAAATTGGCTCCCGTCGTTGTATCCGCCAGACTATGAAACTAGTGACTATAGTTTCACCTCCTGGTTTTTAAATGCATGGGTTACTTGATTTCTCCACTTCCACCAAAATCAACAACGTTAAAATAAAAAGAATAGTATCTTCCATTTAATTCCAACTACCTTTGCTCATCTTCGACAGATACGCGTATTTCGTCTACAATGTGCAGACTTCTTCAGTGTCTCGTACTAATCTCGTACAAAACAAGTCGAGTTATTGGTACGAGACATGAAAATCTTCATTGTGAGACCTTCTCGAAAGGTAGTTGGAACTAAATGGAGAATACTGAATTTTTCTTCTAATTTCTAGTTACAGGTATTCCACTAAACAGCTCAAACCCTCTAGGATTCATATAATGAGAGTTTTTTGTCGTAAGTAGAAGCTACAGGTGGATACATACAATCTGCTCTAGTTTCTATTTCCATAAAGTTGCTAACTAAAATCTAACTAAACTAAAAGTTTGCTTTAACGATTTACTAAAGCGATGAAGACTCACTCATTTTAGTGTATTCCAAATGATCATCGATTTGGAAATGAAAGCGATACGATTTATGGCACTCAAACTGCACCACCAGTATTGTGTCTCACATGTGCAATCTTTCATGTTAATATCTGATAGGTTTATCACAGACAACAGACACAACACATAAATTAAGCGCTGAGAAATAAAGGTAAACAACATGATGCATCCATAAAAAGAAACAAGTTGAACGGAGAACAGACATCCAAGCTCGAGTGCCCTCCATTTATATATTTCTGTAACAGCCATTTTAAAATTACAACTCGTTTCAGTTAGTTTTGGTGAATCGTATGTTAATGGCGCCACCTGCGCCCCTCGACATTTAATAGTCTTTGGTAAAACCTAGACTAGACTGTGCTTTTCAAAATTGACGAACAAAATGTTCGAACCTGGATGTCTGTTTTCTGTGCTAGTTATCAGTTATTGCGTAATGCCAGCATTAGGCATTTTTTTGTCAGTCTTTAAATCCTCTTTGCGAAAGTTTTCGAGTCATCTTTGTGTTGGGCTATTAACTGAATAGATGGTGGTAAACATCGAACACTAGATAAAAGAAAGAACTTCACAGTCTGACAGCAAATTGATAGCTTTATGACGATTAAGTGTTATGTATGTTTGTCTGTGGCTGTATGATTCCGAAAATATCATTTTAGCAACAGCAAGCTTCGTTAAAGTATTATTAGTCAGTTTAGATTATCATTTACATATATAGATTCCGAAATCGAAATTGATTTGTGTTATTCATGGAGCTCAGTATTTAACAATTTTATGTAATGCTCAAACTTATAAAATTTGGTATTTTAATTAACTTTGTGTTGAGTTTCATTGGTTTGTTTGATTTGTTTTCTAAATATTGGTCAGTATTTATATTTTAATTAGGTAAATATAAGGTTAATTAGGGTGAAGTTGATCAACATGTCCACTTTCATTGATTTTTTGCTAGTTGTGATGATTATTTGTTTTCTGTCACAAGTTCTAAGAACATCAGTTTGCTGTATCAAAGCTTCAGATAAACATTGCTGATTTTTGTTCAGCAAACCCTTGCCGGAAAATTTCCTCGAAAAAATCTCCCTCCCAACGCGCCGCCAACAGCAGCTTATCCATCTTACCCAGCTCCGGATTAGTCCACGGTTTGTTCGAGTACTCCTCCAGCAGCAGGTGGCCTGTTCGATGGTGACGTTCTTGTCGTTAACAAACAGCGTCGTATTGGTCTCCGTGCGGATGATGGCCACCTGGATGCTCTGGGCATTGTTCAGACCGTCGTGCTGCACCGTCAGATTCACGATGTCGTTGCCATAGTTGTAGAGATACACCACCTGGCTGGCGTTCGTCAGGTACAGTTGGACGAAATTATTGAAGTGATCGTTCGCGTACAGCACGAATGAATGCCTATCGTAGGTGCGGAGATTTATTAGCAGCGAGGAATTTAATATGCTGCGAAGCTTTTCCCGCTCCTCTCGCTGGCTCTCGGCGTCGCTAATGTAGTTCCGCTTCAGGTAGGACTCGCGACTGATGAACGTCAGTCCATCTTCGTTGATGTCTGTTTGTGCAATGGAAGATGGGAAGGGAAAGAGTTGAGGAACGGATTTGGAACAAGACAAATGGCGACCATTATGAAATGGATTTCAATTGATTGCTTTCCTCCTCCTTGGGCAGGAGGAGCAACGGCGAGATTTAATAACGCGAAACGAGTGCCGTTCTGTTGTGATTATGGCGTAATGAATGATGAAATTGGAAATTGGAAAATATGGCGACTTACTCGTTTCGCAGTGCTGCCCAAGATGAGCCCATCGATTTTCGCAGACGCATTCGAACGAGCTCCAAAGTTCGCGGCAGTGGGCTCCACTTTTACAGGGATTTGGAACGCAGGAGGGTTTGCAGTCCTTGATGATCTCCGAAAGGTGAACCGACATGAAACTGTAGATGTCCAGGATCTCTCCGTTGACAACGAGCCCTCGGAAGCAGCCGATGAGACCTTGCTTGACGGTATACTTTTTGGAGATTTCCCTGTGAAGAGTTGAAAGTTAGTACAGTCGGGAGATCTACAATGTTTTAGAATTATCTTACGTTGGAGCTCCTCCGATGAACATGCTCCCCTCGAAGGGACCGAACTCCTCCTCCGGTTGCAAATCCACCATGCTGATGTCGGTGTTGATCATAAACCGGACGTGGTGCTCGTTGTAATCGATCCAGATCTTGTGCCACTCGCCTCCGTTCAGCTTCCGGTCGGTGTCGATGGTCAACATTTTCGGCGTGCCCGTGTTCAGGGTGAAGTTGAACGTTAGCTGATAGTCTCCGGTGAGGGCCACCATGAAGGACGGAAAGTTGGACCGGATCGGCGGCTGGAATAGGAGGATGGCCTTCTCGCCGGTGGTTCGGAACGAGAAAGCGATATCGCCCTTGCGCCAACCGGGAACCTCGATGTAGGACTGCGAGGTGGTAAAGGTGACGACGTATTTTTGGGTATCTTGAGGAAAGAGGGAAAAAGTCGTTAGGTTTCTGTGAGTGAATTCTATGTTAGGAGGTATAGGCAATCGATTGATGTAGGTACAGTAAAGTCTGTTCTGCGAGTCGAGTAAGTCGCAAAGAGTCACTCTCACTTGCCGAGTCGACCATTGCCCAGTGGTCTAGAATGGAATCTAGCTGGAAAGATACATTGTACCTAAGTTTGAAGTTGTGGACATAATTATCTCTGCATAAAGTTGTTTCTAATAACAAGGCGCTTCTTTGTGTGAATGAAAACTAGGGTGGTATCAGAGAATCGAAAATCTATCTCTTTTATTTACACAAACAAAGGTATACATTATCCGGAAAAGTTGTAGTTTCAATAATTTCAAGCAACTTTGATGGTATAACTTTTTCTGTACCTTTTCGATATGACCGAATTAGAGCATTTTTCCTACGTAGCTTAGGGTGTCCCTAGAAAAATTAGTTATTTTGCTGTCACTTTTCTATTTCAAATTTTTCAGTAATGTTGTCTTCTAGAACAATAATAGTTATAACTTTTGGTGTGCTGAAATTGACTCGTATCGTTTTTGTAAACAAAAGTAGGTCCTTTTTCATATGTTGGTATTTTCTAGTTGGGGCAAACCAAAAAGGTTATTTCTCGGCAGCAGCTGAAACGCTATTTTTATTATTGCATTACATAGCTGAAAACTGGAGATAGGTTATTTTTCTAAATTGAGTAAAGCATATATATGAAAAGGGCGTATTTGTTTTAGAAAATTGTTAGTTACTCGCTAACGGTAGGAGACATCGGCAAGATTTATATGTCAGAACTTTTCTTTTAAGTTTTAAAATCATTTTTGAAGATAAAGTTGTTGGCAAATTTTAAGTAAAAAAGTTAAAGCTAAATTGTTTTTCTTTCTGTAGAAACACCCTAAATTATTCAAGGAAAACTGTCCGAACAAAGTTCCGATATTAATGATAAGTAACCTCGCTATGGGATTCTTTTTGCTGTTTGATCATAGTACTCAGCCGTTTTTAGTTGCTTGGAAATTATTTAACCTACTAATTTTCCGGATAATGTATGCTTTTGACTTCTGCAAATGAAAAATTGGAATTTCCGAGTGACAGCCAGGACCACCCAAGTTTTTCGTTTTACACCAAAAAGAAGCGCCTTGTTATTAGAAACGTGTGTAGAATTGCTCCAAACTTTCAAACTTAGAGCTGAAAATAGCAATCTTTCCAGCTAAATTCGCACTTTTGCACCACTCTGCATTGGCTGAATTGAGAGATTCGACTCTCCGTCACAAATCGCATGATTACGTGAACCCTCTGGGAAAATCAAAGTGAGAAACTGTAAGTGACTTTTCTGACTTCACCCAGTGACTAAGGTCACCCCAACCCCCGGAAATTCACTCATTTGAGTCGCAAAAACAGCCACAAGTACCTTAAATACGACAGTCTGATATTTCGAGATAGCTTTCATGGAAATTAATGTTGCACATCTTTTCTTGGAATTTCGTGCTTAATTCTCAAAACTAAAGGCTGACAAAAAGTAAATTGAAATCCACAAAAAAGACCTGTAACTCGTGATTCAATGAGTTCGAAAAGACCATTTATAGTTGCTATACAGTACTTTTATTAAAACTTCAAAGTTACAGCATTAGATGGTTACATTTCTCCAGCTCGAACGAAATCTATTGTTGGAGCCCCTCATCGCCCCACAATGGGTACGGACATGAAATCACCGCATTTCTTCCATTTTGTCCACGTTTGCTGGATGTCTTTGATTGCTCCATCACTTCGTCGAAGTCGCTACTTTTAAATTGCCCAGAATTTTTGTCATTGAAATTCCAGGCAATTTGAGGATTCATTGGCTTGGGAACAAAATCTATTCGTTGGCGGCATACCATTCCAGAACACACCTTGGCAGTGACAGCTGGTAAATCGGTCCGCAGATGACTTTGCGCCCTATCTCTTGCGGATGAACGGCAAAAACGGTTTTCCGGCATTAATCGATGTAAACTGCGGGATGAGATTGCTTTCGCTGATTTCGACAATCAATCACTTGCCATCATGGCCCTCCTCTGAATTGTTGACAAACACGAACTTGCATCTTCCCGGCACTTAACGCATTCAGTCGCGATGTAAAACTTCCGACTGAGAATCTGCTTCAAATCGGTTGACATATGTGCCGTCATCGATCAAAATGCAGCCCTTGTGTTTAGTGAAACACGGTCGTGCAAGAGCCTTGCACGCTTTTTTGGTCACGGAATTCTACTTCAATTCCTGGTTCGGATGTTTACTGGCTTTGTACGGCTTGTATCCCTTCCTGGCAAGGATGTTCCGCACAGTTTGAAAGTAACCGTTTGAAAGTTAGCCGACCACATCTCGAACCTGGGTTGGTTTGAACGCACCTCAACACCTTGCTGCGCAGCTGATGATCTCTGGTTCGAGTTTTATCTTAAGGTCCGCTCCTTTGCACACTCAGGGTTTTCTTGTAGGTTTTGAGCACGCGACAAACTGTTGTTTTCGGCATCCCAGCCAGTGGAACCGGACCACTCCGGATTTTCTCGGTGTTCGTGTACAATATTTTCTTCTTCTTTCAAGTTCCATTTGACGTTATTTCTGAACAATATTGATCGGCTACTTTGATCAAGCTGCACCAGCTGTGCTCTATAGAAGTGTATACAAACCATTGTCAAAGATTTTTAGATTTTCAACACTAGAAGCGTATAGCGGCGCGCGAGGGGCGTACCAATTTACTTTTAGTCAGACTTTAATACCCCTCTTGTTGATGGATGTTGTAGATATCTGAATGGAAAGTAAAACTACACGTGTTTACGTTTACTTAATAAAGCACAAAGCATACATTATTGTTACTACCGGAAATGCAAAGGAATGACAGCTATGATGATGTTTCTCTACGTCGATGATGTTGTCTTTGCAATGATAATGTTGTCCTGCGCTCTGAATACTCCAACACTCCTCCTCAACTTCAGTCGACTTCTCCGATGGCCGTTCTAAGTTCCCGCTGGCGGTTTCGTCAGGTTGTCCGTTTCCATCTAATCAGTCGGACAGTACTGGATCGGCCACAACACCGCACGTCACGAGGTTCTTGACAAAGCAGTGTTTGGTGTCAGTAATGCTTTGATCTGCGTTTAGTTCTGTCCGTAGCTGTAAAAGCGATACAGCTCTGGTTATCCTTACGCACCAAAGCGGGATACTTAACGGATATGCCCTGATCTGCCATCAGTTTTCGTAGCCACTGCAACTTCTGGAGTCAAGACGTCTACTCGGCTTCCGGTATTCAACAGCGCCACGCTCGTTTGATTCCTGCAGCACCATTCGATGAGCTCGCCACCTAATTTGAATAAGAATCCAGTATTAGACTTCCGATCCGCGTTAACGAAGCATTTCACTTCAAATAACGAAGTACTCTCTCTTGGCCTCAATCAATCAGCCTTCGTTATTGTTGATAAACGTTGATACAAGAGAACAGAGGTACTGATTGCCGTTTCCAGTCAACTGTTTATGGCGATATGCAATGACGCACCCATTAAACTTTGGTACCGGTCCTTCTTGCCAAGCTCAACATTCTCAACCTGCTATTGTTGTAGGTAGACACTCGGAATCGGTACGTTCGACGGCATTTAACCTTCTCCGCACTAAATTTTTCGGTTGGGCTGATGTACGACTTTAGGCTAAGCAAGAGAACACCAGCAAGATTGCGTTCATGAATTCTAGGAAACACGTAAGATCTCCCAGCAAGGTGATTTTGAAATTCCCGCCTCAAAACATTGAGCAGCGCTCGGTATTCCTGCTCATTGCTAAAGGCGACAATACGGTCATCTGATACTGCAAACAACACCTACACGTAGTGACCGCTGACCATGCAGACAGAGCGGGAATCGCCTTCGACTGCTAAAGCCCGGCATCAGAACAGCGTCTATCTTCAGATTCCGCCACTGGCAGCCTACTTTCAGCCCATTACAGCTCCGCAGCGCTGCCGAATTTCCTCCTGCACCTCGCCTTACAGATAGGCTTTCTTAATGTCGACGTGCCTTACTTGTCAACATCTTACGGCTACTCGCCAGCGTTAGAACCGTTAGGAAGGTGATTTGCCTCCCGTATTTCTGACGGCATGATGCCAGGCCTGGTATTGAAACGCTCATCGTTCCCGATGGCATCTTCGTTAAGCCTAAACACCCATTTCGACTCAATCGCTCTCCAATCGGGGTGTAGCTTGACCAGTTCCCATATGTCGTTGTCTCGCAAGGACTCCATCTCATCTGCCATTGCCGCTTTCTATATTTCACACTCAGGATTCGCTATAACGTCTGCATAGCTTCGAGGTTCGCCTATCACTGTTTTAGCTAGATCAACCGTTTCCCGAATCCTCTCCGGTGGGTCGCCGATGTTTAGCCTTGCAGATCGGGTATTTCAACCGGAACAACTTCCAACTCCTCCTGAACTAATGCATCATCATAATGTACAAGCATTATCAATCGGATTGTTCGGAATGATTTCTAAACGCACCATCACTTCTTCATAACACACCAGCTTCACGGGTAGGACCGTCCTTGACTTCCGGCGTTTTGTCATCGGCATCGCGTCCAGTATCACCAGCGGCTTTGCCAGTTAGAGCCGCAACAAACATTAACACTAAATAACTGTAATTTCAAACAAATTTGGAGAAATTGTTCAGCTTTTCTTATAGAAAGCTGAATAACTTTCTCAAATTTGTTTGAATAAGCGGTTATTCGACACTGACGTTTGTTGGGCATGCTTTCGCCATCTGCGTCCCTTCATCCAGCATCACAAACCGCACATCCCGGCTCACAACAATTTTTCGTGGTACATGCAGAAAGGTGGTTTACCTTATATTCAGAAGGTAACCCACAAAGGTGGCCAACTTTGACTTTCTGAACTTCTTCCGCTTCTGAGGTGGAATTCACGTGTAGGCTGCACACCGAGACTTCCGGCACCCGCTGATCCAGCTTCTGCCCGGAAGGAGTTTTATCAACAGCTCTGGATGGTGCCCTCAGCATAAAATTTGCGAAAACTATTACTGGTGGTAGCCATCTCCTTTGTACGAGCGTATGACCCTCGGATTCTTACCTAGCAGTTTCTTGGCAAATCGGACGAATTCGGGGCGTCGACGATCTGACTTTTCTTTCAAAAACCACAGTGTACCTAGCGGTTGTCCGTCATGGTCATATAGTAACTGCAGCCGCCCGGATTTACAATCAAATTAGCAAACATCACTTCGTAATGGCTCTAATAGTCGTGAAACTTGTAGTACTTGATGGATCCATTAGTGGAGCCACTTCTTCTAATGGACCAGCAACTTCTTCTTCGGTTCTGTTCGTGTCAAATTCGTTTAACAGTGGTACAGTCGTCTCTGTTTGTCTCTGGTCCATCAGCTACTATTCAAGCATGGAATTAATTAGCATGCCATCAAATCAGTGCTCGGTGCCGAGGACAGTCCAGTAACACGTTGAGCACTACATTTCCTTTATAGAACCGACCTGATAGAGGTTTCCAGCCTTAATCATTCCTTCCAACATTGGACACTCACAACAGTGCTCTTCAAATTCTGTCAGATAACTATTTTGTACTTGTACTTGTTGTACACGGTGATCAACTTACAACTGCTTCAGGACAGATACTCGCAACGATGCAGGAACGGCGATTCGGTCCATAAACATGATGCAACCTTCCTCTATGTACAACGATGCCCTTCGGTCGATGGAATTGCAGGATCTTTTCGGGTAATAGTTGGTTTGACTAGCTTCCACGAAGTTGTTGAAGATCAGACTGGAGCGTTAGGTCTTGCTTCGTCTCGTGTTGCTTGCTACGTATCATGTGAAGGATTACTGACAAAGCTGCAACGGATTCCGCTGGTAGACAAAAGACTAGCCAACTGCAGTCTCGTTTGTATTCTGTTAAGTTCAAACATGGCGAGTTTTCACGGGGTGGACATCGTTCTTCCGAGAAGATTTGGAGTTGAACAAAAACAATGCCCATCCCTGTGCAATTCCTCGTATCTTCAACACAGTAAATTCAGAGTTTCTTTTTTTTCAGAACGGGCTGGAAGTTGTTCTCGGCTCTCGAGGGTTTTTTAACTGTAAACACTGTTGCGTTGTTCCCGTCTTTTTAATCATTGTGGTGTCCCTCTTAAGTCTCAGGAACTGCAGTTATTCTTCGAAAACGAACGTAGATTGATCTCAATCTTGGACAGCAGAGACGTTTAAAAATGAGCATCTCTTGATGTGTTTAGACCATAAACAAACAGCAAGCTCTCTTTCAGCTCAATTTCACGCACTTTTATTTCAAGACTCGAGCGTTGGTCCGTTTGGTTTTTGAGAGAACGCAGCAAGCCGTGCTTGGAAACTGACGTGTTTTTGTTTTTGCTGCGTCTTTTTCGCGAAAAATAAAATAAAAAATATATTCGTAATTCAACATAAACGAAAAGTGAAATCATAAAATCTCCCCGTGTTTTGTGTAAGATGTAGTGAATATAATTGATTCCTTCCCAATATTTGTGATGGTCGGTAGTTTTTCCAAGTTTTTTTTGTTTTTTGTGCTTCACTCCCGCACCTGGAAGAAAAGTTACTATCAGCTTAGTTGTATTTGTTAGTGCTTTTAGTATTGTGCCACGCGGACATAAATGTTTAAATTAGAGTATTTTCCCGCTTTGTCGCGAGTGACTTGATGATTATAAGGCCTCAACAAACTGCAGCGTTTTTTTGCCGTCGTCGCAGCGCAATCGCGTCAAAAAATTCGCCACGGTGAGATTACATGGTGGCTTATAGGAGCCGCACAAACTAACGTGAAAACGCATTGCGTGGATCGAACGCTCCATGCAGCCGCCATGTAATCTCACCGCGGCGATTTTTCGCCGCGATTTCGTTGCGGCAGCGGCAAAGAAAACGCTGCACTTTGGTGAGGCACATAAGCTGGTTTTGAAGTCGCCTCAGCGGAGGTTTTTGATTGTTGGCAGAGTGTGGAGAGAGAAAAATAAAAATAGTGAAATGTAGAAAACGGTCATTTGCTGGTCAGAAGCAAAAAACGAAGCTAACACGCATTCGCGCCTGAGTGACTGGCATATAATTTCAGATGCACTCACCACGTAGTGAACAGATTTGTGGAGAGCTCTGATTTTTTTTCTTGCATAACACAATGTTTGTGATTTTTCGAATTAAATTTCTTCTCGTGTTTTTTATCTGTGATTTTCATTGTATTGCAATTGTGCGCGAAGTGCTCATTGTATTCGGGATGTTCCATTTGAAAAGTATGATGTGAAAATATTTGCCGAATACCGCAGTGCTACTTATCTACAGAATACATAAATGCATCCTTTAGCATCACAGGAGGCCGTCCAAATGAAGACTAAACATCAGCAACAATATCCGGTGAGATCTATCTGATTATAACGAAATTTGAACGATATTGCTAAATACGTGCCATCCCCAAAACAATTAGATTTGAAGATGGAAGTGTATGCACAGTACCCATATCCATTTGATGTTTGTACTGTGTTTATGCGGGGCTTGTTGTAAGTGAAAGTGACCTCGGAATGGACGTGAGTAATCAGGCATTCTGAAATGGGTCACTGACTCGACAATCGACTATGTGCATTGTGAGACTGCTTCAGCGCAAACAGTTTCTCGTCCGAAAAACTGAAGTTGTAACTAGGGTGTCGAGAGAGTATCAACTTCACTCAATCCTTTCTCTCTTTGGTGGTAGGTTCCGAGACGCCTTGGTCCTTACATTTTTTGTATGCGTTACATTCAAGGTACTTGCTGAGAATAGTGTGGACGGTTCACAACGTGGAAACGTAGAGATCATCAGCCTGTTTCCGTATTGAGTGGTTGTTATTGCGCCGGATCCGCTCCCTCATGATCTCAATGGTTCCTTTCCTTTTTCTGGACGTGGTTGACGGGATCTCACACGGTCCATGATCCAAGAGGTCTCCTGGTATCCCTTGATGGTCGTATACATAAAGTTCCTCTTTACTCCAAGAGATTTCAGACATCTGAATTTGTCCCGGGTCGGTCACCGTTCAAAAACCAGTTCACGACGATTTCTCTACATCGATCCATCGCGCACAAAAAAACAACTGATAGACATGAAACCAAGCTGACACTAATACTTGTACTAAATTTCTTCCAGGAGCATTTTTACACAATAATGTAAAATTGTATTCAAAGTAATTGAACATCGCGTACATAATTGGCTTCCTTTCGCTATTCGCATTTAAGCCACTTAGACAAGTCTCGAGTACTTTTTCAAATAGACGTTAATCACAAAATGTAAACAAACGTGTTGTTCTTGGCATGCTATTAAAAAATCATGTTTATGTGTCCATATTTGTTGAACTTTGTGATGGATAATTTCTGAAAGTTTTAACTTTTTACAAAACGGTGTAAATTCACTTTTGCACTTTTTGGGAATAATGTAGATACGCCACTTGTGTTGAAAAATAACTTGCGAATCATTGTTATATCATTTGAATGTCCCTTAACGACGCGTTAGTAAAATATTCATACCCTAAGGTTAAAAATTTAGATTTTAATTATAAAAAATGTTGCAGAAAAAATAATACGTCATTTTGATAAGATCGACCTATCTGTGTGAAATATGACAACCATGACGTAACATTTCGACGTATCAACATTGTTCATTCGCAGAATGACGTATCATTTGACGCAAGTAACATGCCATCTATCATACTAACTTATCAAAATGACGTATTATCTTTTTCTATTGCAGACCGTTGTAAGAAACATTTTTCTAAATGAAACTGGAATTTAGATTCCTAGGGTAATTTTTGGGCACAGTGATGAAATATCTTTTCCCAATGTATCATTCAGTGGAATTTAACTGGGATAACCTTGTCCGGTTTTCAAATAGGAATAAAAATAAACTCAAAAAAGTTCAATGCTGATTTTCTCATTTTCGTCCAAATGTTACTTACGTCCATTTGAAAAAGTACTCGGGAAGTAATCAAAATTATCCAAAACACAATCAAATGGTCCTTGAAAGTTTGACGAGAAAACAAAAAACCAACTTCGAGCAAGGCACACTTCGACCCTCCTTACTTTTTCCATTGCGAAATTCTTAAAAAATCAACTCACTTGTTTCGACGCACTCCAGCGGTCCGAGCGTGATGCGACCTTGCGACTCATCGTCCAGAATTTCCTTCTGCTGCAGGAAGTACATCTGGGTGATGCCGAGGCTGGTCGGTTCCATGAAATATCCCTCATCCGTCTCCCATTTGTTTTGATTGGCATCGCAATTGCACGTCAGACTGGCCTTCAGACAATTTTTGACCCACAGAACAGGGACAAGTACCCTGAAACAATTGATAGAATTAAAACTCAAATTTACGTGTTCCCCACAATCCTTACCGTTTGACTTCACCCAGCGAATCGACGGTGTTGTTGTTGAAGGATGATTTAAACCAGGTGGCTGAATGCAGGTCCAGTGGGGCCTTGATGCAATCGTACTTGATGTACTGGGTGCAGTAGAGGCGAATGGGAAATCAGCTCCTGCAGCATCTCGGCACTGAATTCTCGGTATTGAATGTGGAAACTGAAATCGACATCCTCGAATGACCGTACGTCCACCTGTGACGGTAAATTGTGCTCCACAATCGTCTTTGTCGCATTGGTCAGACTTTGGAAGTCACACTTGACCCTGGCCGGTGGAAACACCCCATTGCCGTCGATGTCAATCGAGTATACGTCCGACTTGGAGAAGCCCCAACAGGGCCAGCCTCGCACGTCTTCCGGAACCGAGGTAAAGTGGCAATTCTTCCCAACGTAACCGGTGTCCTGCCAATCGCAAATGATACCATCGTCTTTAACTGAGCACTTTCCGCCGTGCTCGCATGTGTTCGGTTTCTTGCAGGGATCAACGTATTTGCAGTTATCCAGCGATACGTCGCCCACCACCCGTTCACTTTTGACCAGGAACCGTGGCTCAACTTCCACTCCATTAATTTTCAAATCCGCAGGCAACCGACCAGACCGGACGCGGCCGCCTCAGGCTGCTTCATGATGAGCTTATCACCGACGTTGAACGATAGGCCGTGCATTTGGGTGACGGTGTGCCTGAAGTCGACCACAAATTTAATCTCCCTCCGCTCGTAGGTCAGATGGATTACGTGCCACGACGTCGGATTGTCGATTCGGACGTGGGTGGCGTGGGTGATGTTGCTGGTTACGTCCGGGCACAGTTCGAAGCTGAGCCGGTCCGTAGCGAGAGGCGGATCTGGAACGAGATGGGGTGAAAATGAGGCACAGGTAAGAATAATTGGATTGTTTAATTGAGGTGACGGGTCGTCATTGTCGGGGATTTTGGTCGCGAGCTAAGGAATTGGTTCTTCTTGTCGGTAGTTGTTATGAGACGGTATAAATTTGATATATTCAGGAACGAAAAATAACATATTTCTTCGATTGAATTGGGTTAGGAGTGCGAAGGTTACAAAAACTATAAGCTAGCAGGAAATCATAATGTTTACTTCGTGTTTCTATCGGTTTTTCAACAGATGTCGCCCCACCAGTCGTAGTAAACGTTTATTATTTATATGAGGAAAGTCAGAATATCATTAAATTTCTGACAAGAGGTAAAATAGCTCAACTTTGACATGCATTTAGCAATTTCAGGAATTTTGTCGTTCGAGATTTAGAAGCATACACACTTAGATTTTTTCACAGAAATCTATAAAAATTTCATCGCTATCTCAACAGCTGAACGTTCGTTAATCAGAACTATTAAATTTCGTTAAAATTTAATAGTTATCTGTAAAAAAATTACCAAATTTTACCGAAATCCGTTAAATCGGATTACCGAACGTTCTGCTGTTGAGATAGCGATAAAATTTTACAGATTTCTGTAAAAAATCCTAGTGTGTAAGGTTAACCAGTCTTGGTAATTCTAAACCAACATTATCGACAGTTCATGGTGATTTAAACCGTGGAAAAAAGAAGTTGAACTGCTCCACGGCAACTTAACAAATTTTCTTAGTTTAGCATTCTCCATACTTGTACAGGCATTTGAAATTCGTTTTTCATTTTATAAAATAAGTTTAATGTTCAAAAATCATAAACGTAGTTATTTTTGACAATATGGAACTGAATCGTTTGAAACCGTGAAATATGAGTGTTCAACTTCAGCAATTTCAAAGAAGATGGCTTATATGACCACATAAGACATGTTCCCAATCAAGTGGCTCCTTTGCAGCCGATTTCAGCGAACATGAAATCAATCTAATTTGTGCCAAATGTGTTTCTAACATCATCGTTTTCAAAATACATTACATATGTGATATTTTGATGTATTTTCGGATCGCATGGCCACTTTGTAGTTAGTTTCAGGTATTTCTGAGGAACCCGGATTATAGCCAATTATGGAACCAATCCTAAATTCAAAATGTTTGCACACTTGATCACAGCACAAGTCTGCAGTATGAGAAGCAAAGGCTATTTTTGTAAAACTAATCATGCTAATTTCCGAGGACCTACTTTGAGATGTAGAATTATGTCTGTCTGAAAAGGCTTCCCCCGAATGTAACTTAGTCGAGTCCAGTCAAATTCAAATTCGAGGTCAAATTATTTTTATATGAATGAACGTACTTCATTTGTTTTGTGTTAAATATAAGTACTTTTGATTTTTTACATCATTTTACTAAATTAATTTTATTTTGTGTACTAAATTTCACATCATTTTTTGAAATGACCAATCTTTATTTAGAAGGTACAGCTTGAGAATCACAAAAATATTTTAACCGAAGCGTTGTTGATAAGGCACATCATATCATAAGTTTGTTACATGTAATCTAAGTAATCATCGGTTATTGCATTGATTGTTTCATAACGTTAATATGCAACTAGTACACGCACCGTTCGGTTACCCAGTATCTAGAATATTCAATGCACAAATGAAAATATCGCTTGTTTTTTTGTCACATAGCAACCTTGTTTCAGTGTAACAGTGTAGCTCGATTGCATTGACGTTTGGAGGTAAACAAGATTCGACGTAAAAATCATAGTGACGAGAGTAGTTTTATCAAACAGTTTGTTTCGGAATCGGAGAACATATTGTTGTTCTGCATTGTGAAAACGCGAACATTGAAAAGGGGCCTTCCTTAACTGCAGTGCCTATACATTGGGTACAAGATAAATTCGTTTATTGGCCGCCTAACAACTTGGTATCGCGCTCCAAACATGAAGAATTGGTACCGGACAAACAAACATGGAAGAAACAGAACTGTAAGCAGGTCGGACGTTCGCAAAACTATCAACAGGTTGCGGAAATAGTTAGTATGTTAGATAAAATAACCGATTCGCACAAACCAAGCAAAAAAGGGACCAAAGTTTTAATCAAAGAGTTATCATTTGGTAAGCTTGCTAACGAAAGTTGAAATGTGGGTCTACTCATTTATTTATTTATTTATTTAAATTTAAGGCTCCACCAGCTCCTGAAGCTCTCAATGATTTGAATAGTGTTGGCCCATCTCGTAACGTTTACATGGATCCACAATGTTCCAAATGCAAATCAGCACCAACGATCAAGGCTGGTCTAATCATTCCGGTCGATGAGCCTTAATGGTGTCCGCACCATTAAGTCTACAGATCGAATACCCTTTCACTGTTCCAAATTCTTCGTGACATCCAAACAATCCAACTAATGGCAACTGATCAATGGTTTTGCGTAATCAAAGCGAGCTCAAATGAATTGGTTTTAGTGAACGTTGTTAATATTTATGTTTTATAGCTGTTATGCAAGATTTGCCGGTATTCGGAGTGATAACGGAAACATACATATCATTGGATACCGGATGTTGTATAGAAATATTAATAGCTAGCGCTATCCATGATTCTAGCTGCTGAATATGGTGAATATTCGTCCGAAGACCACCAAATCAACCATGAAGTATCGATCTCAATGGAATTTCGTAAAATCACTAATAGATTGGATGCATTCGTGGATATTTCAGTTGATAAAATTCATGGCCAATTTTGATAAATTCATGCAGTCGAGAGAAGCAATGATTGCCTTCCGTCGACATGCAAACGAAACGAAGATTTCTCCGTGTTTGAGGATTTGCATTGTGATTGTGATGATGCATTGAAGCATTGAACAAAGTCTAGGCATTTCCCGTGTCATGCGGACAGATATTTCCAATAAAGACTGTGTTTGATGAAATTTGGACACACAAAATAGGTCACCAAAAATTTTCCAGAGCCCGATTCTCACCAACTTTCTGAAATAAGTATCTAGAGGAAAGGCTTGTAAGACATTCTATAGTGACAACACGATCGCGCTGACAAGTGTTAACCTCATTTTTTTACTATTCTTCAATTTTCATTTGCTTTGGAGTGAATACGACTCATTCGATCTAGCTCTTCCAGGTTTCATTGTTCGAAAGTGGTGGAATAATTAAAATAGCAATTATTTCTTATTGTGCTTAGTAAGTGGAAATTTCCATCGATATCAAAAGGTTAACATTTGTGTTGGCTAGCATTTTGATGTATTTTATGATCCAAAGGCATTTCAAAACAAATCGTAAAGTGAAACAATTTTTGATGTTTCGTTAGCATGGCGTGTGTGCTAGAGATGTAACACTGTTGAGCTTGTACGATTGAACACATTTTTCTGTTTCAAAACATATGAATGAAATTTTGGAATGGAGTCATCGAAATATCCTCGAAAAAATAAAAACTATACAAGTTACAAAAAACGGATCGTGTTCCATTTTACAAGCCTTTCCTTTACTAAATGGCTAAGTTTTGACATCATTGGTTTATTGGACCTCTTCTCCCAACCCAAATGCCCGAACCTTGCCTTGACCCCTTTCATCAAATTTTGGGCAATGATAGCAATGATAGCAATGAATGACTTGCTTACTTTCTTAACCACACTTTCTTTAGTTTAAGTTCATTTTCTATGGGAGTTGGGTTTTAAGGAGCTTTGTCTTCATGATTGCTCAAAATTTTTCATTTGGGCGAAGTTCCGGAGTATTTGGAGGGTTGACATCTTTTGGTACAAAAACTACATTATTATCTTTGTACCAGTCTAAGACGGGCCGGGCATAGTGGCAAGATGCCAAGTCCGGCCAAATCAGTGTCGGGCCATCGTAAGATCTCAAGAAGGGCAGAATTCGTTTTTGGAGGCATTCGTCCTTGTAGATTTGTCCGTTGACGGTCCCAGAGGTGATGAAGGGCTGACTCATTTTGCCACATGCGCAGATCGCTTGCCTGACAAGGAATTTTTGGCAAATTTCGACAATTTCTTCTTCCATACACTCTCCTGAACGGCCAACTTAGAGGTGGCGACGTAGTGTTCCTGTCCTGGCATTTGTTTGGTATCGGCTTTAATGTAGATCTCATCGTCCATCTCCATATTGCAGAACGGTTTTGTGAGCCACTCCCTGTACAGTTTTCTTGCACGAGTTACGGCCACCGAGTTCTGTTTATCGCTCCGGTTCGGTGCCTTCTGACCTTGTACACATGTAATCCAGAACGTTTCATTGTTGCGCTTGGTTGTCTTACGGTCCTTGAACGTTTTGATCACATGAGATACGGTTGAATGTGCGATTCCGAGCTGTTTTCCGATCCATCGATGAGAAGCGCCTGGGCTTTGAAGTGAGTGCCCAAAATTTGTTGGCGCACTATTTCTTCATTCATCACTGAAATCACTCGACCGATTTTCACGAAACTCTGGCACAATTGACACAACACAATGAAATACATTCAGTTAAAATTTCAATAATTTTTACCTAACGCTAAAGTGACGAACAATTGCGTGTGTTCAAATTATCGAATACAGTCTTTATTTCCATACAAAGCATAGTTTGAATGTGAACCGAGAAAGTGCACCATTTTTTCGACAGCTAATCCGGAAGCTCATGATGCCTGTTATGTTTCTATATTAGTGGAAGGGAAACAAACGTGCACATAAGGCTGCCTCGTCAAAATCTGGAAAGCAGGATAGTTTCGAAGCATCTTATCCTGAGTTGATTGAGTGCATTTATCGTTTGGTGCATGCCGCTGACTTGTCACACACCCGAGAACACAATGCGAATTTGTTTAAGGATCTTTTCAGGTATATCAAGCGCTTCCAGCAAGGATATGGAGATTACCGGACTTCAAGCACAAGAAAACGGAGACTGCCAAAAGTTCTCAAGAAGGATGACGCAGAAGAAAAACCACACACTTCCTCAAAGCGCCAGCGTTCATTATCACATGATAGTGAACAAATCCGATCATCGCAGATGTTCGAGAGAATTGATCTGAGATTTCACTTGAATAATCACCAGTAACAAGTGAATTTTATCAGCTGTCTGAAAACAATAGTCTTGTATCAGAATTAATATTGATTAGAAATGAGAAATAAATTTAATTTAATTTTTCACTCTTTTATTTTGTTAATCCTTCTATTACAAATATACTGTAACTAAATTAGTTTGCAAGAATGTAAATGCACAGTTAATATTGTTTTCCTTTTTTAATGAAAAAAATCCTTTTTGCTTCGTTGTTTTATGAAACAGATGATAAAATCACAGAAAATCAGACATAACAAAAACAGACATCAATACAATAGAACAGAATAGGCGCGCCACAGGTGGGAGTACCAGAATTGAGAAACATTTATATTGACCTGTTATATGCGTGTTCGATGAACAATTTACGAGTGTTATATCTGTTTGTCTATGACTGAAAGTTCCATACATTATTGAAATGAAAACTTCTAAATTATTTGAGTGTGTGAATGAGTGGAAAGAACACTGGTTTAGGCAAATCAACATCCTGACATTCAATTTTAATCATTTTACAAAATATTTCATCTAGTAGGAACACCCATAGGTTTGATGTGTATTCCATGTCTGACCTATAAATATATAATGATGATGGAACAATAGGCTTGAAGCCTAGAACTGAGAGATTGACGAGGCTGTTTCCGATTAATGCAAAATCATTTGATGATGTATGTTTGGTAATGTAACTGACTGAAATAATTTTTAAGCTTCTGGTGAAAATCCACTGGTTCACATTCGATTGCGTATCTATGCTTCGCTTGAGAAGAACTTTTCAAGTATAATTACTCTCAAATATGAAAGAAAAGTTCTAAGCTATGTACCTTTCCAACGTGGTAAATGTTCCAATCCTCTTACCGGCCACTGTAACTTACGAGGTAGTTTACATGTCTTCAAAAACTCAAATATATCGTCTGATTGTTTACCCAACCATTTCAGCGTTATGGTTGTTGGGTGTGCCTGATCTCGAACCGTCCAAAAAGCGTTGAGTTATTACTCAATCAATCAGATGTAATAAATCACCGATTTAACCCATCAATCTCCTCAAGAATGCTATAAAATTTGTGTGACCTTAATACAATGTAGAGCGGAAATCCTCTGAGACCGGCACCAATTTCTGGAAAAATCATTGTTTTGATGGTGTGAGAGTACTCTCCTTCGGTAACGCATTTCAAACAAGAATTGTAACCGTTGTGACTAATCACTCCTAGAAAGATGACAATTAGTTGAGATTTTTAAGATATGTGTTACTAATTAGGGGCTATTCATAAACCACGTAGACATTTCCGGGGAGGGGGGTTTGACTAAAGTCTACGCTCCATACAAAATTTCAAAATGGTATGGAGAAAAGTCTGCGAAGGGGGGGTGGTTGAGATTTTCCAAAATAAGTCTACGTGGTTTATGAACAGGCCCTTACTGACCTCGAAGCAAAGACCGTGCTGGCGTGTCATAGATAAAATTTCGAAGTTTAATGGATAATGTCATTCAGCTCCATAACAAACGGGGATAAAAAAGCATTTACATCCTTTGGCTTTGCAAAGAGGATATAAATTATGTTATATTATGAATTATAATTAGTCGATCAATAATATTTAGACTCTCCACTGAAGATCCCAACTACCAACAGGGAAATATGCTGGCTCATTTCGTGTACGTTTACAAGTAGGGTCCAAAAGGATGTTGTTGAAGGTGGGTAATCCATCGATATTAACGTTGAATGGTATTGCTGATGGAATGTTTACATATGCAGTCAATGCGTCTTCGAGAACTTTATGCAATTCGTAGTGCCAACATTGTCCACTTATATTTTAATCAGCTTTAATGTTGATATTCCGTGGTGTGCCAACCAATGTCCGTGCATCTTCTGGGAGAACACTATCCGGAATATGAGATTTGAGAATACTAGGCAATGAATTTAAAGCCACATGCTTAATCTGATTGTTTGTAGCCCTATGATTTTTGATTTCCTTTTCATAAAAGAATCCTTAAAATTATAAATCTATTGAGTATTCCAAAGCTATCCGTTGAAATTGTACTGTACTGATGCATTCTTTAAGAGAATCTCCTTCAATGTAATAACAGTCCAATCACAGAATTCTCCTATCATCAACATGGAGGCAGGCCTAAATAAATTGTGTTAATAAATGCTGACACTGAAAATTTGTATTCAAATGGGAATATTAAATGTTATAGTCATAAAATAATACTTGTCACTACTTTAACTGCTATTATCATCGGAGGAAAACAAAGATGTTCTGCGGCGTGCGCTGTCATCGCCGGCCATTGCATAACTGTGTGCTTCAAAAAACTTTTTATACTGGCAATAGAAGACAAATGAGTTGCGCATTTATATTTTAGTTCACGGTCGTGTAATTTTTAGTGTTTTATTCTTTAAAATTAAATCCGCATGACCTATTACACAGCTCTTGATGTGGCGTTGCATACACATAAAAAAATAATTAATTTTAACAAGCGCGTGAAATTTCCCTCGTGTAATTTCAAGCCAAAGGAACGTAAACAACGATATGTTTGCAATCTTTCATACAACAGGCTCGATTCAGGCGTTATCTGGCTTAAATTTACATGAAATATCCCATTATGTTCTGCCAAATCTAGCATTCCCTTTATGTGCATAAGAAAACGCATAAAATTCAATGTTTCTTTTTATCTGTGTACACAGAAAAAAATAATCAATTTTAACAAGCGTGTAAAATATCCCCTCGTTTAAATCCAAGCTAAAGGAGGCGTAAACAACGAAATTGTTTGCAACTTTTCATGTGCCATACAACAATATTGGCAATCTTTCATACAACAGGTTGGATTCAGGCGTTATCTGGCTTACATTTACATGAAATATCCCATCATATTCTGACAAATCTAGCATTCCCTTTATGTGCATTAGATAACGCAGAAAATTCAATGTTTCTTTTTATCTGTGGTAAAAGACATTATCATATTGTGTTTACTTTGAAGTGTCACTCATAGCTTTTGGATTTGCATCTATTTGCACAGAACATTCAATTATTTATTGATTTACATGACAGGAAATTTAAATCTCCTTATCGAATACAGCTCGTGTAATAGTTATTATGCTGTTACTGTAATATAACGTGTTTTTCCATAAGTTCATTAGCATCATCATTCTCACTATCCACATCGTCACATATTATTTTCAATTGACACCCTACCCTTGCCGTAAGACATAGTCTACGTCAAAAATCGTCAACCGTTGTTGACTATTGCTCGATTTTTTCTAGCAATAGCATGTAAATCTGTAAGAGGAAAGAAAAACAGTCGCCAACTCGTCACCACATCGCGCACTCAAGACCCACTGGCTAACCAGATTGTTTTACCTAAACAGAAAAAAAAATTAATTTTAACAACCGCGTAGAATTTCCCCTCGTGTAATTCCAAGCCAAAGGAGCGTAAACAACGATATTGTTTGCAATCTTTCATACAACAGGCTAGATTCAGGCGTGATCTGGCGTAAATTTAAAATATAAATTTTAATATCCCATTATTTTCTGCCATATCTAGCATTTCCTTTATGTGCATTAGATAACGCAGAAAATTCAGTGTTTCTTTTTATCTGTGTAGTATCTGAGTACCTTGGTAGCAATCATGATGTCCGGTAGGCCCCTTGCTGAAAAGAGTGTAGTAATTTCGATTTTATCACAACAAATGCAATAAATCGCAGAACATACCGAACTTAAAATATTTGCTTCAGAATGTCTAATTTTAGTAGATCTGACTCACTGACATCCAGGCAAGTGAAATTCATATTTACACAATACCAGCCGGCGGTGACATTAGGTTGCTAGTGACAATTACCAACTTAAAGATACTGTCATTGATATTTAGCAGCAATGGTCTCAGTAGCCGTATTGCTTATTCGACCGTTAATTACAAGGGCCGAAAACTACCCTAGCGAGATTCTTCGGAGAAACTCAAACAGGGTACAATAAATTCTCGTCCGTTGGTCTCACAGACCAAATCCTGAGCCAAGCAAAAAAAAAAAAATGGACTAGCCACCTTCGGGACAGCATCCATCTTCTCTGACGTTCGTAAACATCCTTCTCAGACAGGAGGATGGCAGGTTCGCACATTACAGATATCGGTTCGCCAGCAAATTACCCCCCAAAGGATGGAATTCCAATCCATTTATTAGCCGGGCATTCGTTGGTCATCGTTGTAAGTCCAACTACCGAAACGGACAACCAATCTTTTCCACATCTAAATCCTAAGTCAAATGATTTGGGGAAATGTAGCATTTTTTACTGCCTTCCTGTCGGCTATTGATCCAGGATTATAAGCACAAAGGAAGTCATATGTTAAAATGTGCTCCGTACGGAATTTGATTGCCAAAAGAGCAATTAAATAATGACAAAAATAAAAAAGCTATGCAGCATTCCCATTGTTATTCGGATAAATCATGACTCTCTTAAATGTGCAACTTTCTAGCAAGAGAACAAAGACTCTTCAGAAATATGAGGAACTGTCGTAAAATGATCCTACTGAGAAACTTTACCCATCCGCCCTGTGCTCCTTCTCCGGTTCCCACCGAGAATTGTCTCCGTCAAAGGGAAGGAAATGCTCTTATCGTGTTTTTAATATTTTATTGCAACACCACCGGAACATCACTTTGGTTTCGTTCTGAACTCCCGACCTCCGTCTTCATCCACCGAAAAGGGAGAACGAGAACGAGCAAATGTATCCTTCCAGGAATTCGGAAACCGACACATATCGTAATCGTACCACCGTCGTCACCCGGCCAAATGGAAACCATTTTATGAGCCTTTTTATGGGCCTGTGTTTCTTTTTGCCTCCACCCGCAAGGAAATTCCAGACCACCACCCTGCCGAGGAATGAAGTGTATATGTGGCAGGACGACGAACGTGGATGAGGATTGTATGTCACACTTTTGAAAACGACGACGATGGACGACGACGGCGGCTCAGCGGCCCGAAATGAATTGGAAACGTGATAGTGTTTAGATTTGCGGTGGAGTGCCATTTTTCACACCGCACCAATCTTGTGGGCAGTGTTTTATGGTTTATTGATTTGAGGCCTCCTTCTAAGGGGTTTGGTGGTCGGTCTGCCGCTTCCACAAATGAGCGAAGGCGGCTGTTGGAATGGTGAAAATGTAAGGTTTGGTTTGAGTGCTAAGATCGCAAGGACATTCAAGACCAGGATGAAAGCTATAAAGTTTACGATCCTTTTATTAATTTATTTATTTAACACACATCTTTGGCTTCGAGGCCACACAGTAACACTTCACTTCTAAAACTAATTTGTTAATAGTAAAATCTGAAACATTGCAAACACCATTAACAAACCTGCAGCATCTGTCACAGATTTTCGCTCGTTAAATTTTAGTTTGTTTTCCAAGATCCTTGATGGAGTCGACTCTTAAAAGCGGCGAATGACTCATCGAGCAATCAAATCTGACCGCTGAAAGACACCCAAAATAAAAGAGCAAGATTGTAGTGCAATTCCGCATAATTTTGTTTTATTTCTCGTAATGGATCGTAACTTGGAGAAAAAAAGCAGCATTGCACTGAAAATTTATTTTCGTAAATTTGCTTTCACTCTTTTCGTAAAGATGGATTTTCCACATAGAACAAATGTCTCGTAAATTGTATGAAACATTCATATTGCTTGGCATCTAACAAAATGCTATCATTACACTTTTTCTGTACAATACACAAAATGAATTTCGTGAAGACCAGCCAGTCGCTCGCTTCTCTCCAATCGTGCTCATACATGTTGGTGTTGCTGCTGGGATGGGTGGGAATAATTAAGTTATCCCAAAATATGAATTAAAGCCTTTGCACTATGCTGGTACGAATGGACAAAATTTCTCGACAAAAATCGATAACTGGCTAGGGTGGTCCTTTAATGTTCATAATAAAATTTTCAACTTTTTATTGTTATGTTTTAGAGGATTTTTTGCTTGAAGAGAATTGTAGATATTTAAATTTAATAAAACTTTGCCAAACAAATTTTACTTCTATCTCATCTACGTATCGTTTTATAACAGTTTTTCTAACTGTGATGGATGATCAAGCTGAATAGATGGCGATAGTGTGTTAACGTTTAACGTAAGAAAATCTAGTATACGCGCTATCTGTGTCGATACTACCAACTAAGCATACCATATATGAACAAGTTTTACGTAAGTTGTTGGCAATAGAGGAGAATGTCAGCGGTGATTGTATTTGCCAGTATGAAGAATAAGATTTGTTAAGTACTGGAGAACAACTTGGAATATATTAGAAGATCTCTTCTGCTAATCTCTTTATATAATTCTTAGTTTTTTTATGATAAACAATACTTCTTCGGCAAAAATATATCAACAAAAAGAATTATAAAATGTTCATTATGTACCAAAGTATATATGTGTTGGCGATTGGTTCATTATATAGAGCAGTTCATTCAATTATTTTCAAATCGGTCATTATTCTCAGATCTTCGACTGACTTTGCCCTTAACTTCTAAAACTAATTTGCTAATAGTAAAATCAAAAACAGCACAAACATCATTAACAAACCTGCAGCATCTGTCGCAGATCTGTCGCTCGTTAAATTTCAGTTTGTTGTCCGAGATGAGTCCAAGATCATTAATGGAGTTGACTCTTAAAAGTGGCGAATGGCTCATCGAGTAATCAATAGTAATCTGACCGGTGAGTGACTACGAGTGAAGGTGACCATTTTGCATTTGGTGGTGTTGACTTGCATTCCGTTCATCTGACACCACGATGTTTGAAGTACGCAACAATGCAGAACAGACCTGAGCACATGGTAAATTTTCAAATCATCTGCTTAAACAGGGTGCGGCAGAAAATAATGCGTAATTTGTTCTATTTCTTTCAAATCCATTTTCAACTAATTCAAGCAATAATATCAATATTTTCGAGTGCAGTTATCTTTATAAAGTCCTTGTTAACAAATTTATTCAATGTGTCCTCCTTTTTTATTAATAAAATGCTTCGAGCCGATGCCGGAAGCCAGAGCATGCCTTTCCGGACGTAGTCCTCCGACATTGACTGCTGACTGATGCGTCGTTGTGAGTTGAGCTTCGGGGTTTCCGCTAAGGTGGCTGATGTTTCGCAGGCTCGTGCTTCAACATATGCGCCAGATCCGAATAATCCCAGCGGATTAAGATACTGGACTACTATGGGGGCCACGAAATCCTTCGGCCAAAACTTCTGTGTTATCGTTTCAAACATTGTAGGGTTCGATTGGCGGACGTGTGACGCTGGCACATCCATCCTGCTGGCCTATGAGCAACGTTTTGGTTCTCGGAAGAAGTTGAACTTTACCCAGGGAAGCACGCGGTCCTTTAAAATTCCGATATACCTGCATCGGTATTGATTTTAACTCCAGCATCAATGCTCAAACTGAGCGGCATTTTCAAACCGTTGGACGTCACTAAGCCAAACATCCCATGACACCAGCTGGATGTTTGGTTGCAGTGAACGAATTTCGCTTTTTCGCGGAACGATTCTCCATTTTCTGCGCTGGATGAACCGGTCCGTGCGGCTGTTGGCTACAGCATCGATGCTGAAAAGCACTTCGATCGGAAGAACAGGATTATCATTTTGCCCTCCTTCAACCAAGGAAAGCAATCTCTTGGAACAGAGTCACTCGTAGCTCCTTGACCAGTTCAGCAATCGAGTGGCGTTTCACTCTGGCTCCTGAGAGAGATGCATGCGGGTCTTCTTTGATGATTCTCCGCCTTTGGATTTACCTCCGAAATATTGGCTTCCTTTTGCAGGTTTTCTTATGGAACCCACCGGGTTGCAGCGAGTAATTTTTGCACGGACCGATTTGATCACGTTCGGCGAGCGTGCAAAGCGCGGACGTCCGCTTCCCGGCTTCCGCTGGCTTAGGACCATCCTGCAGGGACTTTTAATGCGGTAAACTGTTGCCAAATGGCTTCTGGGCGAGCAACAAACTGGTGATCACTTCTTCCGCGAACATTTTGACGAATTTGCAATAAAATCGAATAGAATGTTTGGATGCAGCGCTTGAAAATAAACATAAACAAATACACTTTCGACAGAAATTAAGTCTCTAAGCTACACAAATTAACCCAATACTCAAGTTTTGAACATTTTCGCGTGCTCTCTGCCGCACCCTGTAACAGCTTACAGGAACATAACTGGTCACACACGTCGTTGATAAATAAAATGAAAATTAGAGGCCCGAAGTGACTTCCTTGAGGAATACCCGACGGAATATCGAACACATCTGATCTGATATCACGCACCTTGATGAAAGGCTTTCCTTGAAGATTAATATGACTTTTCCCAGAAAATGGTCCACGGTGGAAGACCAAGGTAGCTCAGCTTTGTGAGAGAAAGTTCGTGAGGGTCCTGGTAAAATGCCTTGGAGAAGTCTATATACACTGAGTACACTTGTTTATGGATGTCATCAAATTGGAAATTCAGAGATTACTGATTGCACCTGCTGGAGTACAACATGTCGCCCAGAAGACTTCCGGTTGCTTTGACTTCGGCTGTTATTGAGGTGAGTTTCCAATCTCCTGGATAAATGACATCCACTAGTGAGCGATTGAAGAAAACCATCTCAAGAGTGTCCAACGAACTTTTTTTTGAAAGACGATGGAATATGTTCCATGCCTGGACCTTTCGATGTACCAATCCAGCAAACTGCTTTGGTAAGTGGCCTCGCGGGTGATGTTAAGCTGCGGTAGACTATTGTTGTAGCTCGGCAACTGGTCGATGTATTGCTGCGATGTAGGTGTTTGATCTAGTTCAAAGAACGCTTTGGTAAGAATCAATGAAAAGATTTGCAGAAGTCACGCCGTTGGAAGAGCTTCGACTACCGAAGGTTACATCTACCGTATACCAGATAATCTTTGACGAGGAATTAACAAAAACCCGAACAACGATGGATTTTCCCAGAATCCAGTCTGGAGGCTATCGGTATATTCTCAAAAGCGAACTTCATGCAAACTTTTGTACTCGACTTCAGCTAGCTGCAGAGCATACTTCCTAACGATTCCACCTATTACGTAATTGTGGGTTTCCCAGATCGAAGCATAGCCTCGTTACGAAAATCCAGCTGTATCTACAGAACCTGGCCGTTTATGGTATTCTGCGAATAGAATAGCGGCATCGAGTGGCATACTCTACCATTCGAAGCAAAATTTCCAGTTAATTCTACCCTAACAAACATCCGGTGACCACCCTAATCACGGACTGGTATCATCGACGTTTTCGTCACGCAAACCGCGAAACCGTGGTCACTGAAATGCGACAGCGCTACGAAGTCGCAAACCTGAGATCCCTCGTACAGAGAGTGGCAAGGGATTGCACGGGGTGTCGAACCTTTAAGGCCGTTCCAAAAGCTCCAGCAATGGCAGCTTTACCTGAGACAAGCCTGCTGCATTTGGTACGCCCATTTACAAATGTTGGCGTCGATTATTTTTGACCGGTGTTAGTCAAGGTAGGTTAGTCAAGGTAGGTTGCTTCCGTTGGGTCGCCCTGTTTACCTGCCTAACCGCTGCACATGGATGTAGGGCACAGTCTTTAGGAGTGCGTTATGGCTATCCGGAGATTCGTATGTCGACGCGGATCAACGGGAGTATTTTACTCGGATAACGGCACCTGTTTCCAAGGTACGAATCGGCAGCTACAAGGGGAGATAGTGGCTAGGAACAAGGGTTTAGCTACCACCTTTACGAATGCGCAAACCGAGTGGAGTGGAATGTGGGAGCGTCTTGTGAGGTTTGTGAAGTCAGCTATCGGTACAGCCCAGGAAAATCCTCGGAAACTCAATGACGAGACGTTGGAGACCATCATATACGAGGCAGAAGCGTTGGTCAACTCCAGACCACTTACGTACATTCTGCTGGAGTCTGCGGACCAGGAAACGTTGCCACCAAACCACTTCCTCTTATGCAGACACCCAACCGCTTCCTCTGCTACAGACATCGACACTCGTGCTACACTCCGTAGCAGTTGGAAGGTGGCTCAATATATCGTTGCCGAGTTTTGAAATAGGTGGATTAAGGAGCCTCTGCCAGTAATTACCACACGGAGCAAGTGGTTCGATTCGAGGGTCGGCGATCTGGTATTCATTTTGAACGGCACTGGAAGGAACCAGATGGATCGAGAGGACGGATCGGGGAAACACTTCGTTGGCCGTGACGGAAGAGTTCGCCAAGCACAAGTGCGGACGGCGAGCGCCGTCTTACGGCAACCTGCAGTCAAGCTCACAGTGTTGGACGTTGGAGAGGAACGTAAACCCTAGGAGTCCCTCAGGATATTCTCCAGGAACACCAACCTCTGTTTATGGGGGGTGCGCGGGGCTATGTGACGACAACACCCCTCGTTATGCCGACAGTGTCGACGCATATTTCCAGGCAGCTCTGGCAACACGACCTAAAACGGTCTAACACATATGACTGCGAACGGGGAAGAAACGTCAAAACGTATCGAGAAAGAAGGAAATCTGGTGAGTCGAGATTCATTGTTATTTAGCTTCACACTTGGCTAATATTGCCATCGGGAGTTAATAAAACTATTTTCTACATTATTAGTTATTAAAGCTTATGAAAGCTAAGCTAAAGATAGTGAGATCTTATTATTTATCGTGTTAACTAATGTAAGTAGAGTTAAATGTAAACACATGAACTTAAAAACTAACTTACAGACTATGTATCACGGCTAGCCTTAAATTACTTCCCGGTCGAAGATAGGATTTTTCTACTTTTCGAACTTTCGACACACTAAAATTGTGGACAATCCCTAAAAAATATGGCTTACGTCTAAACTGTTGTACTCAAATCACTCCATTTGTAGCTTGAAGCGCCACAGTACGCCAAATTGTGTTTGCTCTCAGAATAGATGAGAAAACCAAACGGTATCTCTGATTTTCTGTAAAATATTGTCCATAAAAACAGCTGCTGCTTCATCAATGGTTGGAAGGTTGAGTAAGCCAATCCAATGCCGCTATTCTAAAACCTGTCCACGTTAAAATTTCCGACACTTCCGACACGCTAAAACGTTGCACTTATATTATAGCGTAAGGTTCCGACTTTATTACGTGGTACAACATGTTTACATTCTCGTTACATTCAGTAAATCGGCGTTGAATCAAGTGGAAGTGCGCAAACTCATTTTGTACGAACGGCAGCAAAATCCGAATTTATCGGTACGCGGTCTTGCCAAGAAACTAAAACTTCCGAAAAGTACCGTGTTTGTGTTTGCATATCATTTGACCAGCTCTTGACGGTGGATCGGAAGATTGGAAGTGGAACAAACCGACAAATGGACAAGAAGGCTGTGTGAAATGTTGTTCGCAAAGTTGGGAGGTCAAAATCATACGTACAACAACTGAAGCAGAGGCAAGGACTGAAGGTGCACAAAGTGAAAAAGGTTCCCAACCGTGATGAAAAGCGAAATTTCACTGCAAAAAGCCTTGCTAAGGAGCTTTACACCAATTTTGTGCAAGCATTTGCTTGTGTCATAATGGACGACGGAACATACGTACTCGAAGACTTGGAACAGCTTCCGGGTCTGGCTTTTTACACCGCAATGCAAGGGAACGCCGTTTCCAAGCATTTCCGGACAAATAAGGTTTCCAAATTCCCGAAAAAGTATTGGATTTGGAAGGCCATATGTAGTTGCTATGATTTATCAGAAGCCACGACTCTCCAACTCTGTTTTGGCCTGATTTGGCTTCTTGTTACTATGCGAAATCCGTCCTGGAATGGTATAAGGAACAAGAGGTCAAATACATGCCAAAAACCGCCGATCCACCAAATTGTCCAAAACTTCGCCAAGCAAATGGTACCGATGATTTCAAGATGGAGAATCGTTACGGCAGGAACTTGATGTCGGGTGTACCACAGAAAGTTCGAGAACTTCGGGAAGAAGGATCAACTGTTTCTAATGTAGATATAACTCTATTACTGTGAAATAAACAACCGGCTTTGTTGAATTATGTTTATTATTTTCGTGTCCGAAATGTAACGTGGACAGGCTTTAGCATTAAAAGCATCGAAATCACGTCATGCTAAGTTGAACTCACTGCGCGTTGCTGGATTGGCAGATTCTCTTCCATAATCACGTCAACCTTCAACACTAAGAGCCTTGTAATGGCAGTCAACTTTCAAAATCGCAGAATTCAATTGATTCAGAGTCACTGACTAGTACTCTGTCGAGAAGCTAAGCCTCCGTGTTGACAAGCTTTCGTGTTGATTCGCATAAGTCCCGCAGACAGCAAGGACTCGATGACGGCAAGTTCTTGTTCGGATGAAGCGTTGCGAGACAAAACCCTTGTATCTTCTCGTTTAAATACCAGACTAAATTTGGCAGGTTATAATCACCCATAACAATCAATGGTCATGTCATGAAGATTAGCCATTTCAAGGAGCTGCAGTACAGGTCAGCGTGTTTTGATGTAGGTGTCTGGTTGGCTACAAGGACGAATGTAGATGCAACACGGTAAAAGTGATTGATGTGCAAGGATAACTTGCCCGCTATCTGTTCGAGAAGCTCACAGTCCACAAGGTGCTCCGATTTCACTTCAATTAGGACGCCACCACCACGTTGTAGTGCACTGGTGCGAGAATTACGGTCACAACTGTAGATAGTGTAGTTACTTGCCAGTTCAGCATTCGCAATTTTTGTACACTGAAAATTTATTTTCGTAGATTAGCTTTCACTCGTTTCGTAAACATGGATTTTGAACATAGAACCAATGTCTCGTAAATTGTATGAAACATTCATATTGCTTGTCATCTAACATAATGCTATCATTACACCTTTTTTGTACAATGCACAAAATGAATTTCGTTTAGACCAGCCAATCGCTGCTTCTCTTCGGTCGTTCTCATAAATGTTCGTATTCCTGCTGGGATGGCTGGCGGGTATCATTAATTTATCCCAAAATAGAATTGAAAGCGCTGATGAGAGTAAAAACCTCATATGCACAATAATCAAGTAACTTCCTAGTACGGATCAATCATGGACTCAATAACAGCTCTCCTTAAAAGATCAGAATATCCCCCTCCCCCAATTCCCATTTCAATCTCAAATGGTTGCGCTTTTTTTCAATTATATTTTGAGCCGATAAAGTAGATCTGACAGTCGCAGTCGTTCATGCAACTACCGAGAGAGACGTTTCTTTTTATTGGTAATAAATTACTCGTAGCTCTTTTAATGTTTTTGTAGAATTAACGAATGTTCTTTCTTTGTCAACAAATGTAGTGCTTGTGACAGTTGCAAGCGTGTGGCATTAAATACGAAGGTAGCTACTTAAAAATACAAATCAGTTTCGTTGCAGAAAACAACGAATAGATTTGTAATATAAAAAAAATATTTTCAGTGTATGGGTCCACCTCTCAGTTGAAAGTGTATGGGTCCACCTACAACGTTGAAATCACAGGAAAGCAGCGAATGAAGTAGATAATTTGTTTTAGTCTGCAAGCAACGGACGTTTTGGTAGTAAACGGTCAAAATTGTACGAGTGCAGAGGTCGGATGTTCTCTGCGGGTAAAACCACGAAGTTTCAGGAGATAGCACTACAATTTCTAAAGAGATGAATTTCGTCGATTCATTTTATGGAGTTGCAAAAATCGCGAGTGCATGTGTGTGTGCGTCCTATCTAACACTCATTGGCTGGCAATGGTATTATGGAAGAAATCTGTTTACAACAAAGTGACCATTGGAAGCAGCTTTAATCTGAGAGCTAGAAAGTGATACCTCTACTGTAGATCCAGCAACCCATTTCAGAATGTCTGGAAAGTCACGCCCATTCCGAGGTTACTTTCACATACAATAAGCCCCGCATGTAAACATTACCGATATCATTTGGATAAGGGCACAACGTAAAACCTACGTGTCTGGTTGGTCTACGTCTGGTATTGTTTAAAAATAAGGTTATTGTTATATAGTTATTGTCAGATACATCTCACCCATGGCCGCTTCCTCAATGACCACTCGCTTGTTCATTCGTGAAAATAAAAATTCTCGGCGTTGGTTCGTAATTAATTTCATGCACTCGCGACTAAATAAGTACAAACTTTAACGTTGCTAAACCGCCAGTTACATATGCAACCTGTATAATAAAACTCTGTACACCACGTGGTGAATGCATCTGAAATTATGTTGCGGCCTTTCACGCACGCATGCGTGTTGTCTTCGTTTGCTGCTTCTGACGAAGCAAATGGCCGTTTGCTACATGCACTTGTCTTTTTTTCTCTTCACACTCTGCCAATAATCAAAACCCCCGCGATGAAGGCGACTCTGTGACGAACTTCAAATTGCGAATAATCATCGATTCACTCGCGACGAAGCGGAAAACACTCAAACTTAATGAATTTATGTCCAATACTACCACTAATAAACAAAACTAAGCTGATGTAGCTCTTCCTCCCGGTGGAAATACTACCGATACTCAAACATTTCAGGAGCGAATCGATTGTATTTACTACGTCTTTCCCAAAACACGCGGACATTTTATGGTTTCACTGTTTGTTAAAGTTAAATTACGAATTATTGTTTGATTTTTTTTTTGCGAAAATGACACTGCGAAAACGAAACACGTCAGTTTCAAAGCACGACTTGCTGCGATCTCTTCTATACAATCTCATGTATTTATCGGATAAAAATCAAATTTGCAGAGCATTTTTATACCACAGGACTGAAGCGGCTGTCATCAACGAACAACAATCGTGAAGCCGAAAACTTGGTGCTGCGTGTGGTGCTGATTTGACAGCTCGGTTTTATTGGAGACTATATGCAGCAAACACAATATTCGCGACGGAAGTTGTCGTGTTTGGCCGTCATTTGATTCGAGAAAAATCTTCCGTGTTGTACTTAGTACAGTGGTTATCACAACGATAGTATTTTTTCATTATTTATCAGCCAATAATTATAATGTATTATCTAAATTATTGAAACTAGTAGTTTGATAGTAGTAAAAATTGTAGAGAAATATAATCCAATGTGAACCGATCTTAAAATGTTAAAATCGTCACAAGCACCGCACCAAAAGTGGCAGGCTTCAAGAACTAACGCTTTCTTCAGTCCTCTGTTTTATATATGCATGAGCTCAGTTCCAATACATTGGATCGATTATTGGAGGTTTTTTTTGTAACATTTTCGACACTCGCTTCACGCCATTCCTAAGAACTTGTACAGTCGTCTTTTTCCTCAATTTTCATGCATATCTCGGTTTTTTTCATTAGAGCGAATCTAACACTGAGAGATTCTCTCTGGTCTCCTCTCTTTCATCTATTAAAGCGCCATTTTTAAACTTTTGAGAATATTTTAGAATAGATCGAAACACAACAGTGCTGGTCAGCATATACTACAAATACAGTAGTAGAATGAAAAACGCAAAGATGATTGGAAAACGAATGAAGAGAAAGTAATCAAAGAGAGTCTCTCAATGTTCGATTCGCCCTTATGAAAAAAAAAACCCTAGATATGTCATTTGCATTTTTACTTTCTTTTTGCACTGAAAATAAATTTTCGTTTATTTTACGAACTCGAAGGTAGGACTAACAAATCTATTCGTTGTTTTCTGCAACGAAACTTGTACTTTTTAAGAAGCTATCTTCGTAATTAATGCCACACGTGCAACTATCACAAGCATTAAGCATTTGTTGACAAATAAAGAACATTCGTTAATTCTACGAAAACATTACAAAGTGCTACGAGTAATTTGCTACCAATAAAAGTCTCTCCGGTGGTTGCATGAACGACTGGCGGATCTAATTTGTCGGCTCAAATATAATTGAAAAAAATAAAAAACGCAACCACCGAAGTTGTTTGTGACATGGGATTCGATCATGCATTTATGAATGTTTCCTTACAATTTACGATGCATTATTGGCTCTATGTACAAAATCCATATATACGAAACGAGGAAAGCTAATTTTCGAAAATAAATTTCCAGTGTGGCTTTTTTTAGTTCTCGCTTCATCTTGACTCAAAAGTTTCGATTGGACGTAGTTCAGGAATTTCGGTATATTCCGTCCCTGCGAACCGAATTAGTCTCATACACACCTCTCCATGCCTTTAAAATAGTGGCATAAAGTAGCATGATATTAAAATTCGGCATAAAATAGTGGTTTTTTATCATAGCTGCTCCAAAAATGGCAAAAAACGTTTATGGAGGCATTCAGTCTTATGAATTTCCCAATCGATGGTGCCAGTTGAGACGAATATTTTCGGTGCAGAAAGCTTGACAAATAAAGGTATGTTTATGCCAACTTTGACATTTTCTTCTTTTCATCCATCACACACACAGATGAAAAGAAACATTGAATTTTCTGCGTTTCTAATGCACATAAAGGGAATGCTGGATTTGGCAGAAAATAATGGGATATTTTATGTAAATTTAAGCCAGATAACGCCTGAATCTAGCCTGTTGTATGAAATATTGCAAACATTATTGTATGGCACATCAAGGACTACAACCAATTGCGTTGTTTACGCCTCCTTTGGCTTGGAATTCAACGAGCGGAAATTTCACGCGCTTGTTCAAATTAATTATTTTTTTCTGTGCAGCAACTGTATCTGGTCAAAATCTCCGCGAAGAGCATACTAGCGCGGGTTTTGGCAACAATATGCTGCCGTTCATTGCAGTTTGTTAAATTTTAAAATTTGTGTGCATGTAATTTAGCTCTTGCCTCGACCTCATGGACGTCACTATGCGAAACGCTGAACCTTTTTGTCAACATCACTTGTTGAAATGTTTGAATTTTTCTCAACTTTTTCCTCCGTTCCTCCGGTCGCTTTTCCTCTTTTCCACTCTTTCCTCCGGTCGCAACAAACCATACAACTACGCAATTCGCGGGATGTGAACAAGACACTTTAATGAAAAACTATTCAAAACTAAATAACCTTCTGTCGAGTCGGGAAAAGTTACAATCAGTTGTAAGTCGAGCAATAATTTCGTGTTCGCCCTTTATTCGTGTTTCGTGTACTCCATTACTAACGCAATGCAACGAAGTGTACACAGATAAAAAGAAACATTAAATTTTCGGCGTTATCTAATGCACATAAAGGAAATGTTATATTTGGCAGAAAATAATGGGATATTTCATGTAAATGCCTGAATCTAGACTGTTGTATGAAGATTGCAAACATTGTTGTATGGCGCATGAAAGATTGCAAACAATTTCGTGCAAACTTCTCTTTAGCTTGGATTTAAACGAGGGAAAATTTTACGCACCTTGTAAAGTTCATTATTTGTTTCTGTGTATACAGTAAGCACAAAAATCTTTAAATTTATTTTTACGTTTTGATTTTGGAAGAACCTTTTTAAAAAGATTTCATTCTAGTTTGTCCCGTTATCAAATTGATACTTAAGAAGCATGCATTAAATGAAAAGCATGCTTGAATCTATTTTTGATTTATTTTTTTCAATGAATTTTCAGAAATTGAATGTCAGTTTGTTGGAATTATTTTCAATTTCTTCATTTGCTCTATCGAGAATTCATTGGTTTAAGAATCCACAGAGCTCATTTCAAAAAGCTTACTACTAAACCCCAGCTTACTACGAATACCGAAATTGTCCACTTTCCAAATTACTCTCATTTATGTATTCATACACACAACCCCCGCAGTCCCGAATCAAAAGTTCAATCAATCCCTTCTGCTGATAAAATCCCAACTAATGCATCAAATTACCTACCCATGTCTGATTATGCTTCCACCCACCTCCGAATAAAAATTAACTCAGATTGGACCGAATGAGAAAGTTTTCAAAATGTCCATCCTGAACCCCCCTTCATTCAACCGAAAGAAAACCCCGCTCGGGCAGTGTCTAATTACGGTCTAATGAATCCACTTACCTCCCAGTATCCGTCGGTTTCGGCATTGGATTGAAAATCATTGAATTTGACCTCGCTGTAGGCCAGCACGGCTGACGATTTGCTGCTCTTGAAGTCGAACTTGATGTCCAGCTTGTCCACGGTGTTCATGGGCCACCAGATGTGCGACTTGGCGTAGGAGAACGTAATCGGGATGACGTCGACTTCAATTTCGCGGAATTCCTCCTCCAGCACGCCGATGTAGTGCACCTTGGGGTTGGCTTTCTTCAGCTCGAAAAGCACCGAAACGTCGTTGTAGAAGGCATACTTGAGCGATCCGACGAAGTTGTTGTTCGAGGCGAGACCCTTCCGCTTGGAGAGATTGGGACCACCGCCAAAGTAGATTTCCGGATCAAACAGCAAATTGTGTATGTCTCCGCGGATGTCCAGGATTTGCATTTGATCGTCGAGAATGACCACGACCTGATTGTTCTCGTGGAAGATGGTCAGATTGTGCCAATAGTGTTTGGTGAGATCCTGGCCGAGAACGGCCGCCATGACGCCATCGCCAAAGTCCATCTCGATATAGGCTGAGTGGTTTTTGATGGAGGCGGCAATATACTGCGGTTTGAGTGACTCTCCACTGGCGTAGAACAGCGCCGAGTCGTCGTAGTTCGTTTTGAACATCATGCTGATGCGGGTTACGGGCGAGTGGACACGGTCCTTCCAATCGTAGATCCGATACGATACGTAGCTTGAGCCTCGCAGCGTCAATACTGTTGCGGCTGTTTTTGAGAGGGGGTGGGGAAGAGAAAATTGGAGAATGATTAAATGGTGCCTACGGTTTTATTATGCGACAGGACATTTAGAATCGAATTTCTCATATGGAGCAGTTTCCAGCTCATATGGCAAGTCGCAAAAGCGGCAACGGCCACGGGGTTGGCTCAGTTTAATGAGCTGAAATTCAAAATGTGTCCCATTCCACTCAGCAATGGATACTCACTATAGATATCACAGTGTTCGCCCTCGTACTTGGTCCCAAAACAGTCGCACGAGATGTCATAGTAGTGGTTGACGCAGCGGGATCCGGGGAAGCAGAGGTTTTGCCGGGAGTGGCATTTGTTGAGGCAGCCTTCCTTGACGTTCTCGTGCTTGGTTGCGATGAGTGGGGTGATGGGCAGCAGATCGGACGCTGCCTTGCCGGAGCTGAGGACCACGTTTCGGATGCAGCCGACAAATGACTCGATTATGTACTTTACGCCGTGCAGTTTTTCCTCCGAGCTGAGCCCTGTTTGTTGGATTAGGAAAGGGAAAATAAATTTTGTTTAGTTGAACAATGGAAATTCCACCGAACCTGTGATTGAATTAGAACGGAATGTTTGCCCATTCAAGTTGTTATCTAGAAATGAACTAAAGTGTCAGAAGGAGTCAAGAGTCGGCAAAATAATTATAGCACCATCTTCGACACTATTCATTTTGTGCTCGACAGACACACAAACTCAAGCCGAACAACAGCTCCTTCCAACCTTTCTATTTTCACCTTCTAATCACATTTAATTTATCTAAGAGGCATCCTACCGATTTACAACATGCCTCCAATCTGGAGAGAAAGTTTAGTCTACACCATTGACAACGCCCGGTTCGCAAAACGACGGACAGCATGGATGCTTGATATTTCGTAGAACCAGAAGACAAACAGCACCAGCAACAACGATTTAGATGAGTTGGCCTTAGACAAATAAGCTCTTAATTAAGGACTGCCGTTACCAGCATATCACAATAACCCGGTGAGAAAAAGGACAAATCAGAAGAGGCGTCTGATTGGATTGAGATGAGCGTGGAACTGAAGGGTGCGGGTGTTGACCTTTATTCTTGGAAGATTTTTAAAGAATTAAAGATTTAAAGAGTTAGAGTTCCGTGTCACTATCCGCTGTCCGGGAGATGGCATTTCCATCATTTGACGGAACTGCCTAAACATTTGCAGTTGTACACTTTACCCACAGTGTTCAATAAAAGCTAGTTCAGGATGGAATTTATTGTCTTCACAGATAAAAAGAAACATTGAATTTTCTGCGTTATTTATTGCACATAAAGGGAATGCTAGTTTTGGCAGAAAACAATGGGATATTTCATGTAAATTGAAGCCCGACAACGCCTGAATCTAGTTTATTATATGAACATTTGCAAACATTGTTGTATGACGCATCAAAGATTGCAAACAATTTCGTTGTTCACGCCTGCTTTGGTATGTAATTAAAGGAGGGGAAATTTTACGCGCTCGTTAAAATTAATTATTTTTTTCTGTGTTCAGCTGATCTTTTTTATCTTGTTCAACTTGAATCTGCTAAAATATTTTGGAGTAAATAAGAAAAAAAATCGAATTGTGTCTTATTAGCTAGGGTATGTGTCCTTTGACTCATCCTTATATGCAGCAATCAATTGCATTTTTTATTACACAGAAAAAAATACTAAATTTTAACAAGCGCGTAAAATTCCCCATCGTTTAATTCCAAGCTAAACGAGGTGTAAACAACGAAATTTTTGCAAGCTTTCATACAATGGACTAGATTCAGGCATTATATGATTTAAATTTACATTATTTTCTGCCAAATTTAGCATTCCGTCTATGTGCATTAGATAACGCAGAAAATTAAATGTTTCATTCTATCGATACAGATAAAAAGAAACATTGAATTTTCTGCGTTATCTAATGCACATAAAGTAAATGCTGGATTTTTAGAAAATAATGGGATATTTCATGTAAATTTAAGTCATATAACGCCTGAATCAAGCCTGTTGTATGAAAGATTGCAAACATTGTTGTATGGCGCATCAAAGACTACAACCAATTGCGTTGTTTTACGCCTCCTTTGGCTTGGAATTAAACGAGGGGAAATTTTACGCGCTTGTTAAAATTAATTTTTTTTTCTTTGTATGCTTTATCTAACTCATAAAGTATTTGAGCTGAAATCGATATTCAACTAGTAATGTACTTGCTTTAACAACTTCAGTAAGACGTTTGTATTTATAAATGTTACACAACTTATTTTATAAAGTCGGAAACTTTCAAGGGATGTGGATGTTATGTCGGTCTTTACGCACCAAATTGGGTCTATTAATGGATGCAACTTCGTCCCATTCGATAGATTTATTATTAAATGCTGTCTTCATACGGTTTTTCTCTTCTGATTTTCTGCTTTACGACGTTGCCAGCTATATTCACTGTTCGTGTTGTTAAATCATTGTTATTTTATCTACACAGATAAAAAGAAATATTGAATTTTCTGCGTTATCTAATGCACATAAAGGGAAGGCTAGATTTGGCAGAAAGTAATGGGATATTTCATTTAAACTTAAGCCAGATAACGCCTGAATCAAGCTTGTTGCATGAAAGATTACAAATATTGTTATATGGCTCATCAAAGACTACAATCAATTGCGTTGCTTAAGCCTCCTTTGGCTTGGAATTAAATGAGGAAAACTTTACGCGCTTCTTAAAATTATTATTTTTTTCTGTGTACACAGAAAAAAAAATTAATTTTAACCAGCGCGTAAAATTTCCCCTCGTGTAATTCCAAGTCAAATAGAGCGTAAACAACGATATTGTTTGCAATCTTTCATACAACAGGCTCGATTTAGGCGTTATCTGACTTGTTTTTACATGAAATATTCCATTATTTTCTGTCAAATCTTGCATTCCCTTTATGTGCATTAGATAACGCAGAAAATTCAGTGTTTCTTTTTATCTGTGTATGCAAACAGATAGTTAATAACTTGCGACTATTATCTGTATATCTAGGTTGCATTACTCGGTGAATCGGTTAAATTTAACCAAATTTAGAACATTTGAAGTTCGCGTACACAGATAAAAAGAAACATTGAATTTTCTGCGTTTTCTTAACACATAAAGGAAATTGCTAGATTTGGCAGAAAATTATAGGATATTTCATGTAAATTTAAGCCAGATAACGCCTGAATCGAGCCTGTTATGTGAAAGATTGCAAACATTGTTGTATGCAAACATTGTTTACGCTCTTTTGGTTTGGAATTAAACGAAGTGAAATTTTACGCGTTTGTTAGAATTAATCGTTCATCCTGATGAGAACATAATTTTGTTAATTATCGTTGAATTAATGACATAATTGATACACAGGCCGAATGAAGGGCCTAAACTAACACTACATGCCGTAAACCCTATCCGCTTGCTAGTTTCGTAGAAATGAGCTTTGTGGATAGAACATATATTTCCGTAAATTATCCTCATAGGATTGAAATGATCAGGGTAGGTTTTTGAAAAATTTCAACTGAATATGCCGGAAGGATTATACGGGGCTTTCAAAATCAGCTCACATTGTTTTCTTGAAATTTTTTTGGGACTCAGTATCAGTCAGTGTACGCGTCTTATTGTCCAGGTATTTGTTAATGTCCGTGTTTTTTTACCTGCCAATGTCATTATATTGTTAGTGATATTTTTGCCAGTGCAATTTTTGGTATCAGCGCCATTTCATATAGTACAGTTGTGACAATGTAATAAGCTATCTCCCTTATTCTACGCTGGCGCCAAATGGAACTCGAAAGTATTTGACGTTAGACTATTGGGAAAATACACTGCTCTCTTGGACATGAATATTTGTGGGCGTTCTTTTAATATACAGTTAAGTTTGTAGGTATGATGTGTATTTAGTTAAATTGTTAAATGTTAAATGATTTACTTACCCACACTGTTGTTAATACTATTAGTTGTTATTAAGGGGACAGGTGTTTGCAATTAGTTTGGATTTTGGTAGTCCATTTATTGTGATGTGTTTTCGTCATGTGGGGCTGGTTTCATCCATCAAAGAATATATCCGCAATGTCATTGAAGTCATTAAATTCCGATAGAACCAGGGAACTGCCTACACTAAGTCTGTCAGATTCGTTGTTACTTAGTTCATATTCGGACTAAAGAAAATTGTTGAATAGTTCTTTCGTCATCTCTCTTCAACCTTTGTTTATCCATGCTAGTTTCTTGCCAAGCATGTACATTTATTCCGCTTCTTTCAATGTCCTGTCTAATAGTCGTTAGCCATGTATAGGCCGGTCTGCCACGCTTTTTGGGAAGTGCTATGAAATGTTCCAATGCAGTTTTCAAAACTCCCTCGTTTTCACTTCTTAAAGTATGCCCATAGTAGTTTAATCTGGCAACTCTAATCTTGTTATTAATAGTGTAACCTCCAAGCAAATTTGGTGCTAAATATGGGGTCCCCTCCGATGTCACATCGATTCTACTGATTTACCATCATCTGCATGATTACAATCCACATTCACTGTTTCCCTGCTTATGTTGTTGGTATTGCGTATTGTTTTTGTTTGTTGTCGTCTCTGTTCGCGTCCTTGCAGTTCATTGACGTTCTCCTTGTCTACACTAAGACTTCTTAACGTTATTATCACTTCCGTATCCATCTTGCGTAGTGCGTTTCGGTTTCTCTTCAGAATTGTCACGACTTCCATGGAATCTGTAGCCACAGGTGTTATTAGCGTATGGTATAATTTTCTTACTGTTTCCCAATGGAGTGGATGCTTTTTACACAAGCGTCACGATTCTTTATCCTTTCCGCAGTAGTTGCCCCTCTTGTCATGCTGCTAGATATAGCAGGCTCCTAAATAGCGCATCATAGTAACCAGTGATAATTCGTACTCGTTCGTAACCAGTAACCAATGATAATTCGTTTACTAAAAATGGATCTCAACTAAGAATTTTGTTTTTGTTTGTGTTTGTTTCCAAACCAATTGCCAAGAGCAATGGTTCTAATATCAGTGTGAGCATTTCTACGTCACACTGAGTTCGACTGCAATAAGGTCGGGTGTACAAAAAACAGTGAGTGAGGTGAAAAGGAAGGTCCGAACAGTGATGGTTTTGAAGAAAACTGGTGGTTAAACGGCCGAAAAAAAGTGATTTTTATTTGTGCTCCATGTGCTTTCGAAAGTGGTAAACAAACAATAGTCGTCCGGCTGTCGTCCGTTTTCATTCACCCACCATTCAAATCGCAATCAGTGTGAGTTGCGGTGGTGAAAAGTTTTGGAAAAACCGACATTTACATTAAATCCGGAAGTGTGTTGTTGGGCTTTCGACGAAGCTACAACGAGTGCCTCGCAAAGTGTTACCGCCCACAGTGAGGGGCACAATTTTGTGAACACCAACCGAAATTTCTACGTTGAAGGGGCAAAAAGGTAGGATTCTTCATCTTTTTGTTCATTTGGGAGTACGTAAACAGGTGAAGCCGTTTGCCATCTGTGCCGCGTTTCTCGTAGAACAACATGGCGGCCGCTGGTAACGGCGACCCACGGTCAGCAAAACGAAGACTGCCAACGTGTCTCTGGACCCTATGATCCAATTCGGTGAGCTAACGTTCCTCAGTTGACTGGAAAGGATGGTGCTCCACTCGCGCGAAATCCTCCCTGCCTAATTCAATGGTTCGGTATGCCTCAGGAGCTTTCCTGACCAGTCCGACACTCTCAATCATGGCCGAAGCAGGAACCCTGCCGTTTGACTCGAACCGCCTCTGAAATTATCAGGTACAGCGTTCCCCCGCTGTAGGCCAACTAGTGAGACAGAGTGATCGTGTGTGGCACGCACGAAAGCCTACGATTGTGTGGGACGTAAAGGAATGCATACGTGCCGGTGACACTCCGGAAACAGTCCGCCCAATCGTGCAACATTTGCTGAATACCTGTTTCCATCGATCGACTGTCGTCTACACTGATGGCTCTAAGGGTGAAGATACGGTAGGAGCCGCATTTTTCAACGGAGGAATTGCTGACACCTACAGTCTTCTGAAAGCGTGCAGCTTCTTCTCTGCGGAGGCATACGTTATAAAGATGGCTGTCACAATCCCGAATCAGAATACCGAGGTGGTTGTGTTATCAGATTCTGCTAGCTGCCCACTGGTATTAAAGGCGGGAAAATCTCTACATCCGTGGGTCAAAGAAAAGACGAAATAGCGCGCGGGATAAACCTGTTCCCGGAGCACGCTAGGAATCAGTGGTAGTTCTGAAGCAGATAGACTAGCCGATGAAGCAAGTAGGGAAAAGGCCATCGATATACCAATTCCAGGAGAAGATGCACTGAGAGAAACTAAACAACTGATACGTCATCCGGTGGGATAACCAGTGCACTATGGTCCAGATTACTAATTTTCGTAAAAGTTTTACAACTCGTCTTTACAAAATTTTACGATGGAAATTGAAATAAGTTTGTGCAGCAAAGTACGCGTCTTTATAAGTTCTAAAACTCGTTTCAAGACAGCTTTACGGTGAGAATTGAAATAAAAAGTTAGGGCAAAAAAAACATTTTTATGGTACACCTAAGTTGATGAGGGAAAATTGCTCTAAAATCCAGTCAGTTTTTAAAGCTACATAAAAATTTATATATGGAAATTCATGAAATTTTTTGCGCTACAACTTTGCCTAAAAGTGTAAACGTCTATTTCTTGCAAACAAAAAAGTTAGGTTTTGTATTTCCCGTGAAAATGGGGACCACCTAATTTTAAAATAACATCACAAAATGGGCCTCAGTAATACAAACCATGTTGTAGAACATCACTTTGCTGTTAAGTTTCAAGTTTAGGCGCTGGGAGCATGTTTCCTCGTAAATTCGTAATCTGGACCATAGTGCAGTGGTATGAGAATAGGGAGTCAAAGCTGAGAGAAATAAAGGAAGACACCAGCAGGTGGAATGCGGGAGCCCGGCTGAACAGCGTGTTCTTACACGTTAAGGGATCGGACACACACACGTCTAACCCACACATTCCGTTTAAAGAAGGAACCGCCGCCCAACTGTGAATGTTGCGGCACGGTGATGCATGTCCGGCATTTAATTCTCGAATGCCGGAAATTTGTAACCGAAAGGCAGAAACATAATAGTGGAACTAGCCTAGGTGACGCCCTAGGAAATAGAGAGGAGCAAATTACAAAACTGCTGAAGTTCCTTAGCGAAACAAGACTGTTTTCCAAAGTGTAGTGAAACCAGAAAATAGAAGAAGCCGAAAAAGAAAACGAAAACAAAAAAGGTGAAACGTGTCCGATGCTAACCCGAATGAACAAACAGAAGTCGATGAAGAAAAACTGGTGAAAAGTACCGAAAGTAGAAACAGCGATGAAAACAAATCCGGAGGAATACAAACTGAAAAAGAACAATTCGGAAATGGCAGCCGTAGCCGTCGCGGTAGTCGATAAAGAAAGCCGTAGCTTGATAGCCGAAGAAGATAAACGTAACGGATTTTTTTCAAAGGCTTGTTTCAAGTCTAGAGAAACCGCTATCGTCCGGCAACCCTTTCACCATCTCTCGTCTAGTATTCTTCGTAGAACAAATATTTGATCATATATCGGAATCTTTAGGGTGTCCCTTCCTTGAGTTCGGGACTACGTTGGTGTTGAACATCTTTATCAGCATCTTGTTGATTTCCATCAGCAATGTTTCGGAACCGTGTTTAAGAATTCGCATTTGTCCATCTGTTGCCGATTCCTGGTGCGCTATTGTTTTCTGGTGGCCCCGATCGTGCTTCTCACTTCTTTTAGCGTCGGTTCTGGATTTGTGCCTTTCATAAGCATACTGGTTTTCTAATCTAGCTTTCTTTACGCATCTTTTGAGCGCTGGGTTATTCTTGTCTTCAGCAACCTCCGGCCTTGATTTAAGAAATTTTGAGACCCTAGCTTTGTTCTTGGCGTCAACGGCGATCCAGAATGGCTGAGCGTTAAGTTTGCTGCTTCTGTAACTGCTGATTAAATACCACGCCATTCTTCATCAATTTTTGGGTTTTGGTTTTGTTTCGCTCTTTCCAGATTTCTATCAATTCTTGCCTGAAATCTTGTTTGTTCAAGATCATATTTAACTATCTTCACTACTTTCGAGATATATAAGGCTGCTTTTAAGTGTTTCTGTGCCAATCCTCACTTTACTGAAACCATCTTATGTTCGCAAACAACCATTTTATGATCGCTTTTAATTGCGTTGTGATAATACGCCCATATGACAGGAATTTTAAGAAAGTCCATCTTAGACATCAGTATGTGATCTAACTGAGATTGGCATTTTCCGTTAGTCCAGGTCCAGTGAACCAACATAGATTTGATAGAAAGAATGGTTCTTAAGCCGTAGACCAAGCATGAAATTCTTCAGCTCAAATCCATTAGAGTTTGAAATGTTGTGAAAGAAACTTCTTCCGATGATTCTACGATCGTATTCTGTGATTTCCGAAAATCTGATTCTAGCGTTGAAATCACCCATGATGATTAGATTTTGTTTCAAGCTTTCTGATAATCCCAAGATGTATCTTGATAAGTTTACGAAGTCTGAGGCAACCTTCATCGTTGTCGGATCTGACGTATGGTGACTATAACTGTCACTTTCCTATTGGAAGATGTCGGCCAAATTATGCGCATGAATTCGCACTTATTTTCTTGAATCTTCCGCTCTTGTACCATCTTTTGGCCACTAATATTGCCGAAAGTATTTGACGTTGACTCATCGGGAAAACCAGGCTGCTCCGTTGGACATGGAATCTTTATATACAATACCCTCAGTGATCTTTCAGCATCAAGAAAACATTGAATATAATACAGCGTCAACTTCAATCAAATTTTACCGTTCGAAAATGTCTCGTTCCATGCGTCCAATGACACTCAGGGCCCAATCTCCAGGGCTCAATCCACCGAAAAAACGTTACGCAGTGTGTCCGCAGACTAGGGAGAATCCAGAAAATGCCCGGGAAAAATGCGTGAAAACCAAAATCAGGGAAAATATGCGAGAAAGTCGTGAATTTCAAAATCCATCGAATTTCTTATCAATGAAAGGAACCGTACACCTTTTTCAAATGATTTGAGTAGCGTTTTTGTCATCTACTCGGTCCAACGATCTCATTAACGGAATGAAACAGTGTTTTTCTGCAAATCCAGCATTGCTGAAGAAGATAGCTCAGTGCTCTATGGATGGCCCGGCTGTCAACTGGAAGGCGTTCAAAGAATTGACTGGGGAAATCAGGGATCTGCGAGCCAGCCCTGGCTTTGAAGTCCTCAACATCGTTAGCTGCGGCTTGCACGTCGTACACAATTCCTTCAAGGAGGGGCTAAGACTAACAGATTGTTATGTGAATCATTTTCTGCTGGCTTTGTTCAGCCTGTTCAAAAACGTACCTCTTAGAAGATCTGGCTACATGGTTGTGACAGGTGAAGTTTCGCACATCTTACTTTTGTTTTATTTCACTTGATTGGAACTTCTCATCCCTTTTGACTGAAGCGTCGATTTGCATGCATTACTGTAAATTTTAGTGCAAAGATTATCTCTGCAAGTTTTTTTACAATTTTTTTATACTACACAAGTTCCACCAACCGGGGATAATAACGCTACATTGAAAAAATAAAAACGATTAAGTCCCTTATGTATAATAGACAATACTTGCCACTGCAGTGGAATGAAACCCATT